>PVIH01025434.1:0-20692 GCA_004025045.1 Sigmodon hispidus
GAGGAAAAAAATGACCAGATGTGTTGGGAGGGGGAAGAGACCTTGAATAAGGATATACAGGGATGGAAAAAAAATTCAGAGGGAAAGATGAACACAAAGAAAATATAGGTGTAGCAATCTTATTTGTATTTCTTCCCTTGATAAGCCATGCTTATCATTCTTATCCTCTGTATAGTTATTGTTAACTCTTCCACATTTTTAATTCTTTTTACTGTGTTTTTTTTGATAAATACAAAATAAAGTAGAGAGAAAAAAAATAAAAGGGACCATGATGGACATTACTTATTCATCTCAGGAATAATTGATTAACATGAGATTTCAATCCTGAATATTTATGCCCCTAAAATAAGGGCAAATATCTATGAAAACAAAAACCACTGCTAAAGCTTAAGTCTTACATCAATTCTCATACCCTAATAGTGGGAGACTTCAATAATCCACTTTCACTCCTGGATAGGTCAACTAGACAGAGACTCAAGAGAAAATTAAGGAGTCTAACAAAGGTTATGATGCAAATGGATTTAAAGGATATTTAAAGAAGCTTCCATCCAAATGCAAAGGAATTTACATATTTCTCAGCAACTCATGGAACTTTCTCTAATATTGACCACGTAATTGGTCATAAAGCTAAACTCAACAGATACAAAATTGAAAATAATCTCTTGTATCATATCAGACCACCAAGACCAAAGGTGGAGTTCAACAACATTAAAAGAAAAAAAAAAAAGAAGGCCTACCAACTAATGAAAACTAAACATCACTCAGCTGAACAACCTCTGGATCAAGGAAGAAATTAAGAAATAAATCAAAGACTTCCTACAAATAAATGAAAATGAATCATAACATACCCAAACTTGTAAAACACAATGAAAGCAGTCTGAAGAGTAAAATTCATAGCACTAGATGCCTGTATAAAAAGCCTAGAGAAATCCCATATGAGGGAACTAACAGCATAGCTGAAAGCCTTAGAAAAATTAGAAGCAAAGTTGCCAAGAAGGAGTAGATGGCAAGAAATAATCAGACTTAGAGCTGAAATCAATACAATTGAAACAAAAAGAACAATACAAAGAATCAATGAATCAAAGTATTGTTTCTTTGAGAAACTGCATCAGATAGATAAACCATTATCCAAATAACCAAAAAGCAGAGAGAGACAATCCAAATAAACAAAATCAGAAATAAGAAGAGGAACATAACAGCAGACCCCCAGAAAATCCAGATATAATCAGGCCATACTTTGCAAATCTATATTCCACAAAATTAGAAAACCTAGAATATATGGACATCTTTTTGGACAGGTACCATTTATGAAAATTAAATGAAGACCAGATTAATTTCCTAAACAGACCTATAATCCTAAAAGAAATTGAAGTGATCATTAAAAGTCTCCCAAGTAAAAAAAGCCTAGGTGCAAACGGTTTCATTGCACAATTCTACCAGTCATTCAAAGAAGAATTATTACCATGACACCTCAAATTATTTCACATGGTAGAAATTGAAGGAATAGCAGCAATTTCCTTTTATGAGGCCACAATTTGTTTTCACTTCTTTTTGGTTGCAACTCCACATGGTTTCAGTGCAGAATTCTAACAGACATTCAAAGAAGACCTAATACCAATACTCCTCATACTGTTCCATAAAGTAGAAATTGAAAAAATATTGCTAAACTTTTTATGAGACCACAATAACCATAATACCCATGACACTCAAAGACACAACAAAGGAAGAGAATTACAGACCAATTACTCTCATGAATATTGATGCAAAAATTCTCAACAAAATCCTGGCAAAATGAAAACAACATATAAATAAGTCATTCACCGCAATCAAGTAGGCTTCATCCCAGAATGGCAGGAATGGTTCAACATACAATAAACTGTAAATATTGTTCATCATATAAACAAACTGAAGGAAAACGGAAACCACATGCTCATCTCCTAAGATGCCTCTCAACTGAAGAATGGATTGACAAACTGTTGTACCACTACACAGTGGAGTACTACTCAGCAGTAAGAAAAAATGATATCCCAAAATTTGCAGGCCTTTGACAAAATCCAAAGTCCTTTATGAAAAAGTCCTTGAGAAATAAGGAACACAAAAAAACTATATATGATAAAGAAAATTTACAACAAGTTGACAGTCAACATAAAACTAAATGGAGAAAAACTCAAACCAATCCCACTAAAATCAGAAATTAGACAGGGCTGTCCTTTCTCACCTTATCTATTCAACATAGTTTTCAAAGTTTTAGCTGAAGCAATGGGAGAACAAAAGAAAATAAAGGGTATATGAAATTGAAAATGAAGAAGTAAAACTATCTCTATTTGCAGATGATATGATTGTTTATGTAAGTGACCCATAAAATACTACCAGGAAATTTCTACAGCAGGTAAACTCCTTCAGCAATGTACCTGGATACAAGATTTTTTCTTTAAAATCTTAATGTCAGTTAGGTTTCTTGTAAAATTCTTAATGATTCTGGCCAAGACTTTGGGGAATTGTAATTTATTCCCAAGTAATCATACAAAATCTTATGTTAATTTCATGTTCCTTGACATATGACTCAGACATATGTCTAGCTAGATCTTTTATCTTTTTTTAATTTCATTTTTTTAAGAAAATAAATTCCTTTTTTTCCATGTACCCTGTTGGTCTCCCTTCCTTCACTCTCCCAATCTCTCCCGTGTCTGCCTTCAGCTCTCTCCTCCACATACCTCCTTTTCCTCCCCAGAATGGGCAAGAAGTCCCAAGGTGGATCACTCAGCATCCACTCCAGGCAGGTCCTATTTCCTCATCCTAATGTCATGACTATGTTATGTGTTCCTCTGGAGATAATGGGCTCTGAAATGCCAGTCCACACATAGAAACACAGTCTGATCTCTCCACTCGAAGTTCCACATGCTGCCCATTTCATTGAACGACTGCCTAGCACTGGAGGGCCTAGTTACTTTTCTTGAAGGTTCCCCAGTGGCTGTTCTTAACTCAGTGAGCTCCCCATAGCTCCAGTCAGTGATCACTGTGGACGTTTTTCTCCTAAGCCCTATCCCTTGGCTAATATAGACTCTTTTCCCTGCTCTCAGTTGGACCAGGAGCTCAGCCCAGTTCTCAACCATGTATCTCTGCTTCTACTTTTATTCATTGTTGGATATAATTTCTGTGATGGCAATTGGGATGTCTACTCAATTGATTATAGGAGAAGTCTTGTCTAGGCAACACTTTCATTATTAGTTGGAGACCTAGGCAGGGAGATTCTACCAGTTCTTGTAGGTGACCCTAGAATTTGTTTTTTTTTCTAACCCCACATTGACTTCCTTTATTAATATCTCCATATCTTTTTTTTCTCCCCCATTGTTGCTCCTCTCACTCAATGCTCCCCTTCTCTTATGATTTATTCCCACCTCTTCTTGTTTGCAACTCCACATGGTTTCAGTGCAGAATTCAACCAGACATTTACAGAAGACCTAATACCAATACTCCTCATAGTGTTCCATACAGTAAAAATTGAAGAAATATTGCCAAACTTTTTATGAGTCCACAATAACCCTAATATCCAAGACACTCAAAGACACAAAAAAGGAAGAGAATTACAGACCAATTTCTCTCATGAACATTGATGCAAAAATTCTCAACAAAATCCTGGCAAACTGAAAACAACATATAAATATGTCATTCACCGCAATCAAGTAGGCTTCATCCCAGAAATGCAGGGATGGTTCAACATATGAAAAACTGTAAATGTCATCCATTGTATAAACAAACTGAAGGAAAAAAAAACAGACAATCATCTCCTTCGATGCTGAAAAAGCTTTTTACAAAATCCAAAGTCCTTTATGATAAAAGTCCTTGAAAAATTAGGAATACAAAAATATATATATGATAAAGGCAATTTACAGCAAGCTGATGGCTAACATCAAACTAAATGTAGAAAATCTCAAACTAATCCCACTAAAATCAGGAACTAGACAAGGCTGTTCCCTCTCACCTTATCTATACAACATAGTTTTCAAAGTTTTAGCTAAAGAAATGAGAGAAAAAAAGGATATAAGGGAATACAAACTGGAAAAGAAAAAGTAAAACTATCTCTGTTTGCAGATGATATAATTGTATATATAATTGACTTACAAAATTCTACCAGGGAACTCCTGTAGCTGATAAACACCTTCAGTAATGTAGCAGTGTACTAGATTAACTCGAAAAAATCAATAGCTCTCCTATATACTATGAATAAAGGGGCTGAAAAAGAAATAAGGGAAGCGTCACCTTTTATAACAGCTGCAAATAGCATTAAATGCATTGGTGTAACTGTTACCAAGGACATAATAGATCTGTTTGACAAAAATATTAAATCTCTGAAGTAAGAAATTAAGGAAGTGTTGGTAGTTTGCAGCGTTTCTTTCTGTACAACTTGACTTTTTTCCTGGTGCATAAACTGGCTTCTTGGAGCTCATTCTTTACAGAGGAACACCATACTCAGCCTTGATACTGGAGGAAGGATCTCAGACTTACCTCAACTGGATATGCCTGACTGAACTGACTAATTTTGAGAACCCTTGCCCTCCTCAGGAATGGATGAGCTGATGGGGTACAGAGTTGCAGAGGGAAGAATGGGAGAATAGGAAGGATGGGAAGCATAGTTGGTATGGGAAAAAACTTTTTAAATAAAAATATGCACTGTAGCTTCAATATGCAAGCTAGTATTCCAGGAAATGTATAAAAAATAAAAAAAAATTATGGAGTTTGTGAAACTAAAAAAAATATGCACAATGACCAAGTCATCTTTGTCTCTGAAAGGCAGAAATGATTCAAAATACACAAGCCAATGAATGTAACAACATAACTTACATAAAGTTAAAAATTCATATGATCAACTCAATATATGAAGAATACTTGACAAAATTCAAAATGTGTGCATAATAAAAATTCTATACTAGTAGTTCTCAACCTGTGGATAATGATGTCTTTTAGGTTAAATGACCCTTTCACATAAAAGTAGCAAACTTAGTTATAAAATAGCAAAAAATATGTTATGGTTCAGGATCACTACAACATGAGAAACTGTATTAAAGGGTAGAACATTAGGAAAGTTGAGAATCTCTCTTTTAGGGAATGTAAGGATAGAAGGAACATACCTCAATAGAATGAAAGTGAGATGTGAATTACCCACACCCAACATTATAAATGAAGAAAATCTTGATGCCAAGATAAAACCAAAGATTCCCACTATTCCTACTTCTTTTCAGTATTCTACTCAAAGTACTAGCTTTATAAGGTCTTGGTTTCATTTTATTTTATTTTTCCCTTAAGCTATTTTGCTCCTTTTTGTTCCCAGTACTACAGTGTTCTGTCATGATTCAAGTTCAATTCAATATACCCAGATAACCATGTGATAACTAATACATCAAGATTGTGAGCAAAAATAAAATTTTCTACTCAGTAAAAGTTTCTCAGTGGACCTGTCTCATGCATTTCAGACATAATAGTAGAAATAAACAAATTGATTAAAGAGGATGTCTACATTAAAAAAAATCCTGATGCAAAATATCCAGGATATCTAGGACACTAATAGACAAAAACAATATAGTATAGAAATAGTGGACACAAAAAAAACTTAGCTCAAAAACCCATAATCAAACTAGAAATTTTTCTTAACCTAAAGAAGATGCACATAAATATAAAAGAAGCATACAGAAGATCAAATAGATTGTACCATAAAAGGAAGTCATTTAAAGACACAAAAATAAAGATACTAAACACAAAGAATGATAAAAATAATATTAAACATTACAAAGAAAAAGTTTAATTAACATATAACAAGCAGATACAGCTGAATCCCCAGACTAATAAATACAACATACTTTAAAATCACCATAGATGGAGAAAGGAAGATATTCTACAATGAAGCAAAATTAAAACAATATTTATCTAAAATTCCAGTCCTTCAGAATATGCTTGAAAGATAACTCCCATTAAAGGAGGTTAACTATACCCATGTAAAAACAGAAAATACAAAATCTCACAAAAGCCACCCAAAAGAATTAGACTGACATATACATAGTATATGTTACTACAAACAACAACATCAATACCAAAATGAAAACAGAAATCAATAATCATTGGTAATTAATGTTTTTCAATACTAATGGTCTAAATTCCTGAATAAAATATATAGACTCACAGAAAACATATTTTCTTCTGCTGCATGCATGAAACAGACATCAATATCAAGATCCCTGTGGGTAAAGGGTTAGAGAAGGATAGTGTAAGTAAATTGGATGTAAGAAACAAGCATTTTAATATCTAACAAACTAGACTTCAAAATTAAAAAAACATATAAGGAAGGACTTGGCAATTCAACAGATTAAAAATCTACCAAGTAGATATTTCAATTCTTATAAACTATGACACAAACTCATGGATACTACTTTTATAAAAGGAATACAACTAAAAATTAAATCACATATTGAATCTCATACTGATAGTAGAAGAATTCATACCCCACTTTCACCAATGGACAGGACATTCAGAAAACATCTAAGTAGAAATGTTGGATCTGACTGACATAATAAACCAAATGAAACTAACATATATTTACATAACATTTTTCCCAAACACCAAAAAAAATATAATGTATCCCACAAATCAAGTCTCAAGAGATATGTAAGAAATTTGAAACAACTCCCTAAATATTATGAGATCACTTTGAATTAAATCTAGATATCAAAACAAAAGAAGCATCAGAATGCTTACACACTCATGGAATCTGGAGAATCTCTCCTTAATTAAAAAAAAGTTGGACAATGCAGAAATTAAGAAAGAAAAGGCTTTCAGAAATTCAATGAAAATAAATAAATAGCATACATTAACTTTGGGGGGGACACAATGTAAGCATAGCTAAGAATAAAGTTCATAGCACTGAGTTTCTTCATTTAAAAAAATGGAAAGAAATAGTATTAACAACTTAACAGCACAACAGAAATATCTAGGACAAAAAGAATTATACAAAGGCAAGAATGGCAGTATGCAAAATTAATTAAAAGTGTTGAAATCAATAAAATAGAAATGAACAGAACACACTCCATTAGTAAATGAAACCAAAGTTGTGTCTCTGAAAAAGTCAGCAAGATAAACCAAACCTTATCTAAATTAACTAAAAGATGGAGAAAGAATATCCACATTAAAAAATAAGAAATGAAAAGGGGAGATAACAAAACACACTGGAGAATCTAGATGTAGGAAATCATAAAAACCACTTTAAAACCAGTATCCAATCAAAGGGAAAAAATCTGAAAAAAAAAAACCTGGGTAATTTTCTCTATAAGTATCACAACACTTAAATCAAGTTCAGATAAACAGACCTATAATACATAGTGATATGGAAGAAATAATTAAAAATCTTCCAACTAAAGTAATAAAGCCTAGACCAAAATGTTTTGCACATATTTCAGCCATACTTACTAATAAAAGTTAACAGTACTTCTCAAATTGATCCACAGAATAGAGACAGAAGGAACATTTCCCAATTTATTTTAGGTGTCCACAGTTACCCAGATACACAAACTCATAAAGATTCAGCAATGAAAGAAATTTATGGACCAGTTTGACTAACAAAAGTAAATGTTAAAGCACTCAATGAAACACTTGAAAACCAAATCCAAGAACACATCAAAAGATCATGCACCATGATTGAGTAAGCTTCATCCCAGAGATATGAACATGGTTAAATACAGAAAAATCAGTAATTATAATCTACCATATAAACAAACTGAAAGACAGAAACAACAAAATCATCTCATTTGAAGCAGAATACACCTGTGGCAAAATATAACACTTCTTTTTTTTTTTGACTACTAATCTGCATTTCTTTATTTTATTAAATAGTTTGTAATAATAACATTCAATGACTAGAAATTTATATTACATTGTTAAACAATCTATATAGGTACAATACCTTGAACAACATAGTTTGTAATAATAACATTCAATGACTAGAAATTCATATTACATTGTTAAACAATCTATATAGGTACAATATCTTGAACAATATTAGAAACATATGTGCAGTATGTTCAAACAAAATAACCTTAAATTTGTATCAATAAACAAAATTCTGTATCAATGTAAAATATTTGAAATTATTAGTTGTTTTTTTGGTTTAAAAGTAGAATCACTCAATAATCTACCTTTTTATTTTATAATTTTTTTAATTTTTAATTTATTCATTTTTTATTATGAATAAAGTCACATTTTCTATCCATGTATATTTTTGTTCAAGTTCCCTTTCCCCTCCCACCTCCTCTAGTCATTCTTCTTCAACACATCTCCCCATCTACTCCCAAGCAAGGACAGGAGGTCCCAAGGTCCCAATATTGCTCAGTTCAGCATCCGCTCCTGGCAGTTTCCTCACCCCAACATCAAGACTGAGTCAGGTGTTCCTACTACAGGGAATGGGATCCAAAGTGCCAGTCCAAGGTGTTTTAGATACCAAGTTCTTCAGTGGTTGTGGTTTGCAGCTTGGACATGCTTTGCTTTTTGCTTTTTTGTTTAGAGTCCACTAATGATTGAGTACAACCCTGCTTATCTTTCTGGGTTTCTGATACCTCACTCAGGAGGATATTCTGCAAATCCATCCATTTCCCTGCAAATTTTAAGATATCATTTTTTCTTACTGCTGATTAGTACTCCATTTTGTAGGTATAGCACAGTTTGTTAATCCATTCTTCAGTTGAGGGGCATCTAGGTTGTTTCCAGATTCTTGCTATTATGAATAATGCTGCTATGAACATAGTTGAGCTAATGCCTTTGGAGTGCAAATGTGCATCTTTAGGGTATACACCCAGAAATGGTATTGCTGGGTCCTTGGGGAGATTGATTCTCAATTTTCTGAGAAACTGACATACTGCATTCCAGAGTGGCTGAACAAGTTTACGCTCCCAACAACAATGGAG
This sequence comes from Sigmodon hispidus, assembly GCA_004025045.1. Taxonomy (NCBI): domain Eukaryota; kingdom Metazoa; phylum Chordata; class Mammalia; order Rodentia; family Cricetidae; genus Sigmodon; species Sigmodon hispidus. Next base: position 8,946 of record PVIH01025434.1, read on the forward strand.
GAGTGTTCCCCTTGATCTGCAACCTCTCCAGCATAGACTGTTATCTGTGTCTTTTCTCTTAGCCAATCTGAAAGGTCTAAGGTGGTATCTCAAAGTTGTTTTGATTTGCATTTCTCTGATGGCTAAAGAAAGTATAACACTCCTTAATGATGAAAGTTCTAGGGAGATTAGAGATACAAGGAACGTGCCTAAATATCATAAAGACAATTTACATCAATCCTATATCCAACATCAAATCAAATGCAGAGAAACTCAACGTGAATCCACTAAAACCAAGAACAAGAAAAGGTTACTAATTTTCTCCACATCTATTCAATATAGTACTTGAAGATCAAGGTAGAGCAATAGGGGAACTAAAGACAATCAAGGAGATAAAAATTGGAAAGGAAGAATTCAAATTTCATTGTTATTTTCAAATTATATGATGATTTTATGTATATGTCACCCTAAAAATTCCAGCATATAACTCCTCCATCTGCAAAATACTGCCAGGGAAGTTGTTGAATACAAGATTAAACAACAACAACAACAAAAAAAAAAACAATTAGTATACTTCCTACAAACAATAAATAAAAGAAATCAGTGAAACAACACGTTTTACAATAGTGCCAAATAAAATAATATATTTTGTTGTAATTTTAACCAAACAAGTGAAAAACATATATAATACAAACTTTAAGCCTTTGAAGAAAGAAATTAAATGGCATATTAAAAGACTGTAAGGTCTCCTGCTCATATGTCAGTGGGACTAACATAGAAACACTGGTTTATCTATCAAAAGTAATCTATAGACTTAACAACCATCAAAATTCCAAAAGAATTCTTTACAGACATACAAAGCACAATTTTCAACTTTGAAAGGAAAAACAAACAACAAAACAGGATAGCTAAATAATAAACAATAAGAATACTGCCAGGGATATCATCATCCCTGATTTCAAGCCATATTAATGAGCTATAGTAATGCAAACAGTATGGTATTGTTATAAAAAGAGACATATTTACTAATTAAAACAAATTGAAGATCCAGATATAAATCCAGTTATGAAATACTGAATTTTGATAAAGAGGCTAAAATATACATAGAAATATAAAGAATACCTTCCATAAATAGTACTCCTCAAATTGAATTTCTGCATACAGAGGTATATCAGTATTTATTACCGAGCACAAAACTTAAATCCAAGTGAATCAGAGACCTCAACATAATACCAGAGACACTGAAAATGAATAAAAAAGATTAATTTTAGAATAGCCTTAAATGCATTTTCATAGGAAATAAATGAACAAAATATCTTTAGTTTGGTCTCTAACAACAATTAATAAATGAGACCTCATGAAATGAAAAGCTTCTGAAAGGGTAAGATGCTGTCAATAAGACAAAGCAGAAGGGTATTGAGTGGGAAATGAGCTTTGACAAACCCACAACAAAATGGGAACTAATATCATATAATTATATATATATAAGAACCTACTGAAAAGAATAATACAGTTGTGAAGTGGAGTACAGATATTATCAGAAAATGCTTAGCAAAGAAATTACAAATGACTGATAAATACTTAATGATATGGTCATCATCCTTAAACATCAGAAAATGAAAATCCAAACTACTTTGAGATTCCATCTTACACTTGTCAAAATGGCTAAGATTAATAACACAAGTGACAGATTATATTGTCCCAGATACAGAGCGAGAGAAACAACTCTTCATTGCTGGTGTGATTGCAAACTTATGTAGCCACTGTGAAAATCAATATGGTTGTTCCTCAGAAAATTGGGAATTGATCTACCTCAATAACCTCAAATATCACTGTTGAGCATATACCCAAAAGACAATTCATCCTACCACAAAGACATGCATTCATGTATGTTATTTGTGGCTTTACTCATAATAGCCAGAATCTGATAAAATCTATGTCCAACAATGGAAGAAAGAATAAAGAAAAAATAGTACATATATACAATGTAGTATTACTTAGCTGCTAAACAGAATGATATCATAATATTTGAAGGAAATGGATAAAACTAGAAAAAAAATCTTAATGATGTTGCTCATATCCAGAAAAAGAAATATGATGTATATTCACTTATAAGTGGATATTATCCCTTAAGCAAATGATAGAAGACCAATAGAGATTACAAGAAGAGAACACCTCTAAGGGGGATCATGGTTCTCCCTAGAAAGAGGAAATAGAAGAGATTTTTCAAGTTGACTGAGGACCAGTAAGTACAGGGGCAGGAGGGATTAAATGGGGTTGAGAGAGAAGATATAAGGAGGATGGGCAAGGAGAAATGGCTGGAGTTCAGGGTCATTTAGGGGTTGGTAGATAAATCTAGTACAATGTTAACTCCAGGGATCAATGAGGATGTTCTGAGGGACAGCTCTTTCTAATGACTGATATGGAGTCTGACCTGTCCATATTTTATATTCAGGCAAGGCTTCTGGTGAAAGGACATTTTTGCATTCTGTGGTGTTATTGACCAAGGAGGTCCTGTGAAGATGTACTCCAAAACATGACAAAGGTAGGAATGAAGGCTATTCTTTGCAAACTAAAAGCAGGCACCATTATTGTTGAGAACAACTTCTGTGTAATTCATTGAACTGGAGTTGAAGAACTGGTGCTTGCATGCATGAAGAATTCACCCTTATATTCTATTCTTTTGTGTCTCAAGAAAGTACTCTGAAGATTATGAAAAGAGAAACCTGGACACCAACCCTGCTAGAATATCTTTGACCAATAATCTATCCAGCCTGCAAGATGTTCATACAGAATTTGTGGGAGTGTCTTAGCAATTTATGATTTAATTTAAGTGCCACTTCATGAATGGATGCTCATGTCTGACACTGTTTGGAGGGCCAGGAATGAGAGGCTTGATAGGCTAAAACTCAGAGTTTGTTTCTTTTCCAATAGTCCTCAGGCAGTAAATGAATGGGATCAAGTCCAGAGACCTATCACCAGATATGCAGTGTGAATCTAAATGGGAGTTTTTGGGTCTCCCCCTCAAAGCATTCTAGGAATCAGAGGGGAAGGAGGACCCCAGAAGAACATGGTACATTAAATCATTTAAGCAAGTCTCATAAGGGCACTGAATTTGCAACCATTTTTACAGATTTAAATATCTCATTGTAGATATATTTTACCTTCTTGGTCAAGTTCATTCATGAGGGGATTTTTTTTGCTTGACAATTTGCTTTTGTTTTTGAGGCACCTGTGAATAATAACATTTAGATCATCTCTTTTTAGCATGTGTGTTATTGATAAATAGAAAGGGTATTTTTAATATATATTTTGTTATGATAACATATGCTGAGACAATAGAGATGGCAGAAGTAAATCTTGCCGTGATATGGAATATGGTACAAGTTAAGGTTTTTGGATCACAAATGGATACATAAGAAATTTCTGTCTAAAGACAGACAGAGAGAGAGAGGGAGAGAGACAGAGACAAAGACAGAGAGATGATCTTTCAGAGAATCCATCCCTCTCCAGAAACCCCAGTGCTCTTTCATTATCCCAACATTGGCACAGGTGGCACATACACACAGACAAATACCTAAAAATCATAATAAAATTATCAAATAGTTTGAGTAGATCACATATTGTCCTCTTAAAACCATTAGAGGCGATATTTATGTCTTTAGAAATTTTTACAATTAGAACTTGTCTAAGCCAGGTGATAATGACACAAGCCTATAATCCCAGCAGTCAGAAGGGAGAGGTAGGTAGATGTCTGTGAGTTTGATGCCAGCGTGGTATACATAACAAGCCCCAAAATGGACAAATGAGGGCTACACAGCAAAACTATGTGTTAAAACCTGAAAAAAAATATAGGCTATAATTCTTGTTTAGTCTATATTTTTACATGATCCTGCATACTTTCTTTAGTGACAAATGAATGTTGAACAGTTTTAGCTAATGCATTCTTCCTAACACTTTGATATGAATGATTAATGTGCAGTTTACTACACCTTTAGAGAAGACTGAGAAAAACAAGCATTTTGATTATCATTCCACCAGAATATATGTATTTATTGGTAGGCAGTACCATATAAAATATTTTTGGAGTAAACTTAATTTTTAAATTGAGATTGTTTTAGAAATAATAAACAGACACTAATTGATGGTTTTCTCATATCAGATAATCTCAACTTTTCAATTTAACTGTAGATAGTTTCATAAAAGTAAAAATTCACATGGATTTTAAAATCAATATTACCAACAATATTGAAAGGATATGGTACATGGTTTAACCTAGTAGAATTTTTTGAAATAAGAAGAAAATATTTCATCTCCTCCTCTTACAAGCCTTTGAAGTTCTTGACACCTTGCCAACTCACCCAAACACAATTTTTAGTTTTATTAATTTCTATTGTCTATGTAAGTTTGTACAATCACTTCTGTGTTGTGGGCTCATATATGAATGCCACAGGAAAATCTTCAGAAATGATTCTTTCTCCTTGAGCTTTAGAAAATAAACTCAGGGATCCAAGACTAAAGGGAAAGCACTGTCACTTGCTTTGTAATCTCATTGTTCCCAGATACACATGTTAAACAGAAAAAAATGTAAAATATTTTCTTTATTTTATCATATCTATTCATATAATATTGAATGTTTTTTCAACCAACTTGTTAGATAGTTTATATTTAATTATATTCATTTTCTTTTAATGAATTTTTAAAATGGTAAAAGACTTAATTTCAAATGAATGAATTAGCATTTATTCAAAATTAAAAGTTTTTTATAAATATATTATTATTTATTAAATTCTCATGCTTCAATCTAAGGTATGTTCTGTAAATGTAGGCAACAAGATAGTAATTATTCAATATTTGTGTTTTCCAATCACTGAATAGCTTGGGATCTGAAGCACCTTTGACTGGCACCTTGGAGCCCACTCTCTCCAGAGAAAAACCTGACCCAGTCTTGATATTGGGATGAGGAAATCAGACTTGCCTGGAGTGGATGCTAAACTAAGATGCCTTGGGATCCCTGGCCCTTTCTGGGGAGGAGATGAGGAAATGGGGAGAAGAGAGAGTGACAAGGAGAAGTCAGGAAGGGGATGGGAATTTGAATAAGAAGATATGTGAATAAAAAATGAGACTTTATTCAAAAATTTTAAAAAGTTAAAATAAGAGAATGATTCTATTAATCCACCTGAATACATTAGCTGACTTCATTCTGAGAAAAGCCATGTGGACTACATATTGTCATTTTTATCAGCCATAAAATATCTCTAAGAAAAATGATAAGGCTCAGAGATGTAAGAAGGACTATTGGTTATTGAATTGTAGAAAGTACCTTTAAAGTTAAATTGACTTTAAAATATTAATCCAAAAATAAGGTGTTGAAAATCAATAACTATGAATATTTTTATTTACCAATTAACTTTTTGTTAGAACATAGCCAAACAAAATAAAACTTGTTTCCTGCTGGGCTTTGTTTTATTCATTCATCAAACAGGACAGAAAGAAAGAAACAAAGAAAGAAAGAGAAAGAAAGAGATAGATAAATACGCAAGTAAGTAAGTAAATAAGTAAGTAAGTAAGTAAGTAAATATATAAATAAATAAATAAATAGCAGCCTCATAGACAAGAAAAAAAGAATCCTTTCTAGCTTTGGCCTTTTACCCATCTCATCCAAACCAAATAATTATAACATAGCTAAATACATAAACAAACATTGCTGGAATGCTTGTAAATATGAATTTGTTGCTGTTTTCTTTCTTTTGTTTTTTTGTTTTGTTTTGGCTTTGATTTGGTTTGATTTTGAATTTTCAAGACAGGTTTCTTGAGTAGTCCTGGCTACTTTGTTGACCGCGCTGGCCTTGAACTCAGAGATCTGCCTGTCACTACATCCCAAATGCTGAAATAAAGGTGTGCCCCAATATTGCCCAGCTTATTGTTTCTACTTTTTTTTCTTTCTTCCTTTTTTTTTTTAAAAAACAAGATTTCTTTCCTTCTTTGAGACTACAGTGAACATGATCATTCCACAGGTTATGTCAGAGAGAGTATTTTGAAGGCTGATTTGGTCATTGTTGGCATTAAAAATGTCTGCCCCTAGCAATATGTACAAAATACTAAATTTAAATAAAAATAAGAATGAAATTTTCTTTTCAAGTACTTTTAAGAGAATAAAAGGTAAAGTCTTGGAAGGAGTTCATTAGTCAGTGTATTTGGTTTTTCTCCCTTGCTGCAAATTAACACTAGTAGCTGTGAGGCCTGCACTGCCCACTCAGGCCCTTACTGCTCACCTAGGGTGGCATTGATCACAGAGGGTGGGAGGATTCAGGGAGCATCACAGAAGGGATAAAAAGAATGCAAGCAACCCAACACAGCCACAGTAACTAAAATCCCCCAGCAACTAAAGTTGCCTACACTGGACTAGCCATTAGTCAAACAGGAATTTGGGAGAAGCTCTAGGTCCTTACCACTTCTTGATGAATTCTGGGAAAGGAAAGATATTGTCTTCAGTTGTGTATCCACTAATGCAACTGCCAGGCTCCAAAGGACAGGCTAAACCAAAGATATACAAATGGCCTGAAAACACTCAGTGAGTCACAAAACAAAACAAAAAGAAATGAATGTGAGAAAGAGACTTGTAGGGAAAAGGAGGGATTCAACAGGGATGGGAGAAAGATAAGGGAGGGTAGGAGAAGAGGATCAAGAAAATGTACCATATATATATATATATATATATATATATATATGTGTGTGTGTGTGTGTGTGTGTGTGTGTGTGTGTGTGTGTGTGTGTGTGAAATTTTCAAAAACCAAATATGATAAAATTACAATAAAAATCTTGTTCTTAAACTATTAAAAAAATTGTGTTTTCTTCATTGCTGGAATTTAAAAATTCTTCTATAGCACTTTAAGTATTTTAAAAGTAATGTGTTAAAATATGTTTTTTAGTATAATTATTTATTTCATTGCTAATCCATTATGTCTTAATATTTAAGTTAATTCTCTCTAATGGCCAAGACTGATTATTTAAAGTAGCTATAACATTAAAACACAAAGTATATCAATTATAGTTTAATTTTTCTATTCATGAATTGTAAGTGCCAGGCTTTTCATTAAAATAAATAAACTGCTATTTTGCAAGAGATTCATTGCTAGTAATATTTAACATTGAAGTAAATACATCTTGCTTTTTCATTGGGGACAAAAAAGTTTTATTAACTTCTCAATCATACCAAAATCTTCATATCTTGATAAAACTTTATTATTCTAGTAGGACATCAATGTTTTATAATACTTTGCCCAAATAAATTTTGATATGTTAAGAGTATATTTTGAAATTATTAATAATTATTAATATTATTAATAATTTAGCAAATATATTTAAAATTCATAGTAAGGTCTTAGAATATTTAATATTATAAATTTATAAATACTATTTTTGTTATTTAAGTCAATTTATAAATAATTCATAATACATGTAAATTATATAATAATGATAGTAAAAATGGAAATTAAAGTCTTTCTGAGAATACCAAAAATTATAATCTATTATTTTATTGCATATTAAAAGACTATATACAAAATTATTTATAAATATATATATATATATATACATATGTATATATATATTGTGTTTGTATATATTCAAGTGATTTTTTTCAATAATATGTTTTTGTTACATTCATAAATTTTATGGAATGATAACTTTTCAGAGTGATTTAAAATCATTTTCTGGATAATATTTTACTTTTGCTTGATTTTTACTTTCAACTGTCATTTATTTTGAATGGTGGTAAAACACTTACGACATAAACAGTAGGAAATATTTTTAAAATTCCACACTATAAATTTTATCTCTGCCTCTGTATATTTTTTATATTTATCTATTTGTAACAAATCCAATTTTCTACATACATATTCTTGTGAATATGTATGCAACCTTGTTAACACAAATTAGTATTTCAAAGCATGTTCACATCTATGCTAGTATTATTTGCAATTACCATGATGTAAAAATAACTAAAGTGCTTATAGATAAGATAAAAGAATTCTGAATATACAGGATATGTAATGTTCTAGTTTGCTTTCTATTGCAGTAGTGGTACACTGACCAAAACAGCTTTGGAAAAAAAGTGCTTATTTGCCTTCTACTTCCACAACATAATCCATCACTAAGAATCAAGATAGAACCTAGAAACAAGAACTGAAGCAGAGACCATGGTAGAACACTTTTTATTTGATTGCTCCCAAGGCAACTTTAGATTCCAACTTTAGGATCCTTATGTTCACAGTGGTCCAGCTCCTCCACCATCAGAGAGAAATCAAAAAAAAATATTCCAGTGACATGCAGGAGTGCAAGACAATTCCATAGAGGCAGCTTTCCAATTGAGGTTCCTTCTTCTTAGGTGTAACAACCAAGATAAGCCATAATATATACAAAATTCAGTACCTTATAGCCTTTGAAAAACAGGATGTTCTATAATTGGAAATACTGTGGATGACCATGAACAATATTGTGCTGTTTAAATAAGCAAGACACAGAAGGAGAAATAGCATATAAATTCACATACTTGTAATTATATATAAAATAATTAAGTCATGAAATAGAAAATACAATAATGACCACCAGAGACTGGAGCATTTGGAAGACACATAATGAGAACAGATATTAGCCAAAGTTACAAAGAGTAAATTAGAAAAGAAAAAAAATTTTGGTATTCTAGTGAATAAAAGATTTTAGTGAATTCTATTTTAAAATTTCTTTAAAAGTTTATGTTTCTTCAACAAAATTATAAATATATGAGTTACAGGCATACTGATTAGTTTTAATCTATAATGCATATACATATTGCAACATCATTACATGATAGTTATTTGTCAAGAAGGTGAAATTTAAAAAGAAAAACTGTGACTATTGTAAATAACCCAATATTTGATATCTTAATTTAGATGCATGTATTTATCTATCATAATACATATGTCCTTTACCATGAACTCAGTCTATGTAAATGACTTTAATATATATCATTGTGTTACGTGATATAGATATATGTAATAGCTTTGGTTATTTCAGAAAATCTATCCTTTTGTGACTGTGAGAGGAAAATTTGTAATACAGAAAACAGTTGGGATTCAATTTGTGAAATGGCCCCATTTTTAAGAAAAAACAAACCTTGTGCACCACTCAGTAGTAGGGAAATACAGATGCATGGGTCAAGATGGAAAAATGATTACCTTATCCAATACAATGGAAAGTATATTTCCCCAGCTCACAAATTCCCCTGAATTTTAAAAGCAGCAAAAGGAACAAAATCAAAGGAACTACTTCTAAAGACACTATAGTCTCTGTCAATTTTTAATAGTACATCATTATCAAATAACACCATGAAAACAATTTAAAAATTATTTATTTAAAAAATTTTGCTATGAATAAATTGATTTTGGATTTTAAGCATATTTAATTAGATATTTGATTTTTTTAGAACATAATTCCATTTCTTCCTTCATTTTCTCTATTCCTTCAAAATTCTCCCATATTTCCCACAACACTCTGAAATTGATAGACCCTATTTTAATATTACTATTTTAAAAATATTTTCACAAATATATACATGCAAATTTCTAACTCTATTTAGTTTTGCATAAAATTTGTGATTGCATTACTCACCATCTTGCATTAGATAACCCACTAAGTGGGCTTTTCACTGGTAGAGAATAATCCTCTGTCTCTCAGCAGTCATGGGTGACCTTCATTCCTTTGTCTAGGAGTAAGACACTAGGATACATCCTCCTTCTGTGCTAATATATCTATTGGTATTTCCTTTATTCAGGTTTTCTTTAGATATCCATATGATTTATGTTATCATGACAAATTGTAAGTCAATTCATACTAATAATATTAGTAATTTCTCTATGAAATATCATAGTTAGAGCCATACATTTTAAGAAATATGTCAAGCATAATTTATTTAATGACGTAGGAAAATAGATTAAGTATACCTATCTATCACTGAAAAAGTTTCTGGGATATAATAAAATATTTTTAATGTCAAATTTCTATTAAATTAGAGCCTTTGTGATTGTCTGTTCCAAATCCATTTATTTTGTGTTTGGAGTTAAAATTTCCAACTATGTGACTTTATAATTGCACATTACTACACAGTATAAATATTGAACTTTAAAATGTGAACATATATTTATTATAGAATAAATAGGTAACACATTTTCAATCTCAAAATTTTAATGAGTATTTGTGAGAAATGATGGCTTAGTTTCTTTTGATTGAAAAACCAAAATAAACTCTTTGAAAAAAGAAGAATCTTACTTCTTGAAGGTATGTCTTCATCCTATCCATTTTATTTTGTAAGAATATATATTCTTTATATATTCATATAGTCTTTATTTTGCAAGAATATATATTATGATGTACTTTTATACTTAAGAGATCCAAAATTGTACTCAGCAGTTTTATGCATTTAATTCTGATATATGGAAGGAAAATTTGTTTAAGGAGTTAAAGCAGGACAAATAAATAGTTTCTTAAGTAAGACAAGAAAGTCCTATGTTGTTTAAAAAAATGTTCATACAATTTAAAATGGTGAAGGAAGTTATAAACTACCATTATGATTACAGGCTAATCATGAAATTAGAAAAGAAAGTATCTTCATGTCTTGCCTACAAAAATATTGAATTGTGTATGTAGCTTTATTTGAGTTTGTTTGTCATCATCTTTGTTTTCTGTAGATCAGTTGAAAACGTTCTTCTCAAATGTGTGATAAGTAACATATGTTGATATTTAGAATACAAGTAAAAAATCAGAGACCAGAATTTAATAAATAAATGAATCAGATGTAATTGGGCATTAATGTCCTTAACTCTTCTAACTAGATAATACAAGTAAATCCTATAGTTAACAGAAGAATTTTACATAAAAATTTCACATTAGAAATCCATATTTTCATTCTACCTATGATTTTCTTTCTATGTCCAGAATATTTTAACAACTAGAGGTGAGGTACTATAGTATTAAGATAGGAGGTAGTTCAGATCTTAAGAGTATTTCTTATAATTAAAAGTAAACAAAATGTTAAAAAAAGTAAAAAAAAAATTTAAATTCAAAGCTTTAGTCAATTTGCAATATGGTCAAAAATAAATTCAGTAATTTTAAGGTGATCCATGTCTAAATCAGCAATTCTAACAATACCTAGATACTTCTTTGAACTACTAATTTTCCATATCCTTGCATATGGTGAACAAAAATATCTGGGGGAGAAACAAACACAAAATCTGGATCACACAAGAAACTCCTTGTGATTTAGGAACATATTTTTTTTCCTTCTTTATTTTGTATTTATCAAAAAAAAAACACAGTAAAAAGAATTTAAAATGTGGAAGAGTTAATAATAACTATACAGAGGATAAGAATGATAAGCATGGCTTATCAAGGGTGGAAATACAAATAAGATTGCTACACATACATTTTTTTGTGTTCATCTTTCCCTCTGAATTTTTTTTTCCATCCCTATATATCCTTATTCAAGGTCTCTTCCCCCTCCCAACACATCTGGTCATTTTTCTTCACTGAAACTCCCCATCCCCTCCCTGGGCAGGGAGCAGACAGTCCTATGGTCCCACTGACCCAATAATGCTTAGATCAGTCTCCACTTCTGGCCAAATCCAGTTCTTCCCCCCCCCCTCAAGAGTGAGTCAGGTGTTCCTATAGTTGGACTGGGGTTTGAAGGGTCAGTCCAGGGTGTTTCTGATCCCAAGCTGTTCCGTGGTTGT
>PVIH01025435.1:0-20692 GCA_004025045.1 Sigmodon hispidus
AGTTACAGGCAGTTGTGATTTGCCCAGTGTGGATCTTTGGGAATCAAACTTGAGTCTCTGGGCAAGCAGATGCTTTCTTCTTCGGTACAGAACCATCTGCCATTAAACAAATTGATTGAGGCTTTGAAATGTTCATACATCCTCACAATGATCTTGGACATATCCATCCTTCACACACACCCTCAGTTTCTTTCAAGAGCTCCATCATATTCCCACCCACAACTTCATAGTCTCCTTACTTGTTTATGTATCTCATGATGACACATGGATGTGAGATTATCCACTCAGAGATGGGGAAGTCACCAGCGGCCACACTTGTAAAGAAAAGTGACTCTCTTCTCCACAGTATTGATCAGCTGCCAATAGTTCTCAAGGCACAACTGGGTCTCAGAAGCCTGTGCCTTGTAACAGGAGGATTCTGGCCAGCCTAGTCCCAAGGTCCTGGCCTGCCCACCCTGCTCAGCCTCCCCTAATGGCTCAGATGCTTATATTAATTACATGCTGTTTGGCTTATGGCTCAGGCATATTGTAGCTAGCTCTTTCATCTTAATGTAGCCTATTTTTGTTAATCTGTCTTGCTATGTAGCCCATGGCTGCCCTGTGTTACTTTCCATGTTTTTTTTTTTTTTTTGTCAGCTGAATCTCGACTCTTCTGACTCTACCCTCCTTCTCCTACCTATGCCCCAATTTCCCCACCTATTCCTATGATGCCTGCCATGTACCAAAGCAGTTCCTTTATTTAAAAAATGATATTTACAGCATACAGAAAGACATTCCCATATCAGTTCCTGCTCTGTGCTGGAATTTTTAAGTGGCTTGAATTCGTTCAGGTCTTGGGTTAGTAACTATGGCTGCTATAAAATTGTAAATTTTTGATTCCAGTTTTTTTTTTCTGTCAACTTTGATTCCGTAGTCATAACTTCAGCAGAGTGGCTAGTTCTGAGCTTTGGCAAGATTGGTCTTTAGTATCTAAACTGTGTGTGTGCCAGATTGTGTGAACATATTGTGTAGACCTTTTTGGAGGCCAGAAGAGAACCTATGCTGTTATTCCTCAGGCACTATCTACCTTGTTTTTTGATATACTGTCTACCCCTGACCTGTTAACTTGTCAAGAAGGCTATGCTGGCTGGCCAGTGAATCCCAGTGATCCACCTGTCTCTGCCTCCATGGCTGCTGGGATAATAAAGCATTTACCAAGTCCTGCTTCCCCACCTCTCCCAGTCTCTGGAGGTTGCACCCAAGTCTTCATGTTCACATAGTAAGAAAGTACTTAACCAACTGAACTATCACCCCAGTTCCAATATCAAAATTTATTTAGACCCTGTTGCGATAATTTCATCTATCTTACTATTTTATCATTAGCATCAGAGGAGGAACATGGTTATTCACATTACAGAAAAATTTCATCACCATTGTTTTTAGTTTCTCCACCACTTCCCAAATTATTTTTCTATATCAGTAGCAGCATATTCATCCAACTGGTTGGTCTCAGTTAACATTTCCATTTTTTTACTAGTATGAAAATGTTGTATGGTTTTTGGATCTAGGAGTTTGGATTCAAAATCAAGTTCTTTTTGAAAGATTGGAAATAGCTTTTGATTGTTTATTTAAGAACAGGATTTGAGAATCCAAACCATTATGACAAATAAAGGAATTATTTTAGGGAAAATTTGATCTGAACATTCTGAATCTTGAAAACATGAAGACTTGGCTCAAGGGAGGCAGGAGGTGTATCTAAGCAAATGGTCATTATTACATGTGATTAACCGGGTACAGGTCTTCTCATCTGCAGTTTCACTAAAACCAAGATCAATATTGTTCCCATCACACAGGAGAATATATGTGCCCTTGGAATCCCATCTCGGACCACTTTAAAGATATCTAAAAGGGTTTAAGAAGTGTGTTATGAGGGTGAGTGTTGGTAGATAGTTCAGCTGGGCTACTAAGTTCTTGCCATTGTTGATGACATATACCACTCAGCTATATCTCATCAAATAGATGTGTGCTTACCAGATGCTGGCACAAGTTTGAGGTGAAAAATACAAGCTGATGTGTTTATGTCCTGAAGTCTGAGGCACAGGAAGTGGCTGGAGGCAGTGCATCAGGACCCCATCCATCTGTACTGAAGGCAGTTTTTGAGGCAGTATCTTCAGGTACTGGCAGAATCTCCTGGATTTAGTTCTCCTTCATTCAAATCTTCATCTCCTAGGGGTTTACTGTGGAAATCTCAGCCAACTCTTGATGTCTAGCTATTACTTTCAAAATAATAACTAAGTCCCTCGGTTTTTAATTGTGCCTCCCTTTGTCAGCGACGATAAACTCGGTCTGTTATTCATTTTTATCAGCTGCCCAATAATTCCCCTATAAGGAGATAGTTGATGTTTTCCAAAAGAACAGATCATAATTTAGGAATCTAGGCGAGTCAGTGTGAGTGACCTGGGCCCGGAAATCTGAAATCTTTAGCCAACTGCAATAATATATTCTTTTTAGTGTTGTCTATTTATTTAACATGGGGTTGAAGATCATAGACACAGTGAGAATTGTGCAAAACACCTCAAATTTTACAAATATATTGAGAAGCCTGGTCATTAATGTGAGTTCTGCAGTTACTGTGTAATTTAGTAGAAATGCTCCAAGTAGAAATAAGTTTGTCTAATAATAAATCCCTCCTGATGACACTGTGTTTTCCAAAAGGGAGATTTTAATGTAATGGGAATCTCGTGTGTGTGTGTGTGTGTGTGTGTGTGTGTGTGTGTGTGTGTGTGTGTATGTGTTTGTGTGTGTGTGTGTATGTGTGTGTGTGTGTGTATTTTCAAGTTGGAGGTTGTACTGGAGTTTTATGTCAGCTTGATCCTTGCTAGAGTCATTTGGAAAGAGTGACTGTCATTTCAAAAAAATGCCTCCATAAGATTGTTCTGGGCTGGAGAGATGGCTCAGAGTTTAAGAGCACTGACTGTTCTTCCAGAGGTCCTGAGTTCAATTCCCAGCAAAACCACATGGTGGCTCACAACCATCTATGATGAGGTCTGGCGCCCTCTTCTGTAAAACTGTATGCATAATAAATAAATAAATCAAAAAAAATTTAAAAAAAAAAAAGATTGTTCTGGAGGCAAATCTGTGAGACATTTTCTTTATTAATGATTGATATGGGAGGGCTCAGACTACTGGAGGAGTGCCAGCCTTGAGCTGGTGGTCCTGGGTTCTAAAAGAAAGGAGGCTGAACAAGCCATGGGGGGCAAGCCAGTAAACAGCACCTCTCCATGGCCTCTGCTTCAGCTCCAACCTTCAGGTTCCTGCTCTAATTCAATCCCCACCCTCACTGATTTTCAGATTGAGCTGCTTTATGAGCAAAAGAAACCATTTCCTCTTCAAGCTGTTTTTGGTCATGGTGTTTCATCAGAGCAATACATTTACTTATTATTTATGTGTATGAGTGCATTGCCTGAATATATGTACATGTGTTCTTGGTGCCCATGAATGTCCAAATAAGAGGTCACCCAGGATTCACTAGAACTGGCGTTAGAGACCATTATGCATTCTTGTGTGGGTGGTGGGATTTGAACAGTGCTCACAGCCATTGAGCCAGCTCTCTAGCCGTTGCTCCTCATCTTTTGTTCTTGTTTAAATGCACTGGCCTTGTGAACAAGCCATTTTAAGCTTCACTCTGACACTGACCTCTCCTTGTCAGGCACTTGGGATACTCGACTCTGCCTCCACTAAACAGGCCCCATTAGCAAAGCCAGGAATAAACATTACAAGGAGGCATTGAGAAAAATTGTGGGTGAATGTTTTTAAAAAGGAATGAAGGGCAGTTTACTACTCTGGAGAAGGGACTGGGGTGTTGAAGGTCTAGGGACATTAAGATGAATAGTGACTGGAGCCAAGATATAACTGAGCAGATGGATTAAAAAGAGAGAAATGCCCCAAGGTAGCAAGGGTCATCTACCACATAGGGCATGGAAGGGGACTGAGTCACCTGGAGCACAGAGAACCAAAAGGGCCAGGGAGGGATGAGAATGGGGATTAGACCTTGTGCATAGAAGATGTTCCATGTGGTGCTCAGGTTTCTAGCACAATGACAAAATAATCAACTTAGTAAATCAAAGGTCTGTTTTGACTCATAGTTTAAAGAATTCCAGGCTGTGGTCACTTGGGCCTGTTGTTTTGGGCCTGGTGGGGCAGAGGGCAACATGTGGATAAGAAGTTGACTACAAAATAGGGAATTTATGGAGATATTCGGAGGAGAGATGTTCCTTGCTCTACAGTCTGGGTACAGTCTTTGACCAGTACAAAATCAAGCATATTATCACAATTAATATTGTCAATAAATTCTGATGACATGGACAATTCTTTTTAAATATAGAAACATATTCAAAAATTTGTTAAAATTGGAACGTCTGGTTTACATTCTGAACATATATAACTTGGGGTAGGCCTTTACTCCTTCCCTGAATATTTTCAGGAGTCTTGCAAAGAGGACTATTACCTTTTGTTTACAGTGAAGATATCCTAACCTCACTATACCCATCTAGGGTCTACTTTATAAACTGTAGTCCCGTCTGAGTAACCTGGATCTCACTGAAAGTCTGCAGCAAGCCTCACAACCCACCCACACCCTGTTATTATTGTAAAGACATGGAGTATGATGCTGCCTGGAGAAGCTCATGCCTGTTATCTCTCTATTAACATCCCTGAAAGTAAACCTTTGTAATGTAGGATGTCATCATGTGTGCTGTCAACATCCTTTATTATCAGTTAATAAAGAAACTGTTTTGTCCCATGGCAAGGCAGCTTAGAAGCAGGTGGAGAATCCAAAAATAGGTAAAAAGAGTGAAGTGTGTAGTCAAGGAGAGAGACATGACCCAGCTGCCCAGGAATCAACATGTTTAAGTACTGGTAAGCCATTAGACATGAGACAAGAGATAGATTAATAGAAATGGGTTGAGTTAAGTTATAAGAGCTAATGGATAATGAGCCTGAACCATAGGCCAAACAGATTGCAATTAATATAAGCCTCTGAATAATTATTTTATATGTGGCTGCAGGATTATGGATCTGGACCTTGAAGCTAGGCCAGGCCAGAATCTTCAGAATACACTTATGTTAAAATTCCCTTCATTAAACTTCATTTCTGCTTCAGAATGGCTTACCTTGAGTTTCCATTCTGCATGGAAATCAAGGACCTGGCTTTTTCTGAGCAGGGGCCTCTGCTCAGACTGCAGGATACATCAGCATGAAGCACTCATGCAACAGTGTGAAGCAATCCTTCAGGTGTTGAAGCACTCATGCATCAGTTGGAAGTAATCATGCAGAAGCCTTGTAGCAGTGTGAAGCAGCAATCCGTGGTGGGAAGCAGCCATGCAGACTCGGGAGGCAATCATGCAGCAGTGTAAAGCATCTATGCAGGTTCACAAAGCAATGTGCAGCAGTATAAAGAAGTCATGCAGTAGCCAGTGATGTTGCTGAGCTTCACCCTGTACTGCTGACTCTTGTGCTTACTCTGTGCTAGCTAGGAAGCAAAGAGAGAGAGGGGGAGGATGTATCCTTGTCTCTTTCCAGGGTACATCATCAATGACCTAACTTCCTCTCCAGTAAACCTCATAGAGGAAACACTACCCTTCAATAACAACATAGACTTGGGATCATGCCTTTAACATGTAGGCCTTTCATGAACATTTCATCCACAAATTCCATCAACTTTGATTTTTTTAAAATAATGAGAAAGAAGTGGAAAGCTTTATTTAGGACAGAAGCATCAAACAAGGCAGTCCTCTGCTCTGGCACCATCTATAGGAGCTAGCATCTGCCATTGTCTCTGGGTTTCCCTTAGAAACAGAGAGAAAGGATCTGGGTTTGAAGGTTAAGGAAGGATTGGTCATTGGGGAAAGTGAGTAGTTCATTCAGTAAACACAAATGTCAGCTTATTTGTAAGAACAGCCTGAGGCCAGGGTCAAGGTGACTATAGGAAAGTGGCCTGTCTTCACTCTGCTCTTGCCCCAGGAAACTGCATTTATTAGGAAAGCATTTGTCCTTGGAAACTCAGTCAATGAGGTTATCTATGTCCTTGATTGTAAGGAGGTCTTTGTGGTTTTGTACTAAACTGTAGAAACTGTCTAAGAACTAGAGATAACCATAGATCACTGGTGCCCAAGAAGCCTTACATAAACAAGATCAAAAGGTTTAGTTATGGAATTGGCTCCCATTTCTGCTAAGCACTGGAAATGAAGTAGCCATAATGGATAAAGCTAGCTGGAGAATGGTACCATCAATTAAGGCATTGCTTTCATCCATGTCTGTACCAATCTCTTGATCAAGCAGATCATTGAATTAGCTTGTGCCTCACATTGTTGGATGGCTCTAGCAGCTGATGGAGAGGTACCTGCTTGGGGCTATAACAACTGTGGCCAAGTGGGATCAGGATCTACAGCATATCAGCTAACTCCTTGAAACCTTATGAACCGGCTACATTCTAAGAGGGTTGTTAGCATTGCTTATGGTTATATTTCATTTATGGCTATTCCAGACAATAGTGAGGCATATGGCTACAATGGAAACTGGCCGACAGACTTGAGAAACTATGGCAACTCGCTAACCCCAGTGAGAGTAGCAGCTCTATACCAAATGCATGTGGACCATATTATTTATAGCTATGACATACCTTTGCACTAATTCTAACTATAGCTTGTTCTCTGCCTGGGAAGTTAATACATACAGGCGGCTGGGTACTGACAATAAAATAACCTGCTAAGCCCAGCATGTATCTTGGTGGAAAAGAAAGGATTGTCAGCCTGCCATTCCACCCACAGACCTGCTGCCAAACCCAGGGCCTGCATGTGTGCATGTACAGCCAGTGGCAGAGCCAGGCTACGGTCCTTCCTCCTTTGCCTGCTTCTCCTGCAGCTGAGGATGCTTTTGCCTGTTCTGCTCCCTCTGCACCTTCTGTCTGAAGAGCATGAAGACTTTTAACAGTTACAGACTTGTCAAGGAAAGACTCTGATAGTCCAGCAACTGCTGATCTGGAGTAGATGAGGAATATCACCATATCTATATAGGTGCTTTGAAATCAGGTGTGAGCGCTTTCTTATTGGAACGAAGACTCAAAGGAAGTGGTAGAAATAGGCCCTTAAAATAATATTCCACAATACTCTACTTTTTTCATGTCACCCTCTTTGGCATGACAGACTGCTTTATGGCATCTGGGACATATTTTGTAGGGCTGTTACATTCCTTAGACTATAATAATTCCTAGCCCTCAATATCTGCCCTCAGCCCTAACATCTATAATATTTTGATTCTCTACAATAGTCAGTGTACAGCTGGAACCTCTATCTCAGCCCCATTCCTCTATCTCCAAAGTCTGCCCTTTCAGAAAAACTACCAAAAGTCCAGGGTCCTCCCTACAAGCTACCAGCTGCTCAAGACTGTGTCTACAAGGTCTTTAGGCCCCTCCTTCAGAACAGTCATGTGATTTTTTTCCTGTCCCCTCTCCCATCTCATCTCTGGGGACTGGAAAGGTCACCCTGCAGTGCTTTGTCCAATAAATCTGGTCTTTTACTTTAAATTTATATTGATCTGGTTTACTGCAAGGGGGAGAAACCTAATATTGGGGTACAAATACTTTTTGCTCAAGTCTACCATTGCTTACCTGCCAGGAGTTTGCATGCTAGTATTACTCTTTCCCAAGTCAAAAGGTGAAACATGGAAAAGAACCCCTACTAATTCCAGTTGTAGATTCAACAGCTGCCCCACATAATAAAAGAGCTGTTCAAATCCTGCCCCTCTGGCTATTCCAGGAATACCTGTGGGTGTGGCCTGTTGCACAAATTCTGGTTGTAATTAAAGAGACTAAGAGCCATATATCAGGGGAAAGCTGAAATATCAGAGAGAGGAAACACCACAGTCAAATCTCACCCAGCTATCTTCCAGCTTCCTCAGCCTCACTCCTGGTCACTTCTAAGTGCTGCTGTTTTCCTAAGCCTGCCTTAAATACCCTTCTTGTCCAGCTGTATCCCATCCAGATTAGGATTAAAGACTTGAGCTACTCTGTTTGATAGTCAGCCTTGAACTCACAGAAACACAGAAAGATCTCTGTCTCTGGAGTTATGTGATTAAAGGCATAGGTCACCACTCCAGGCTTTTCTGTGCTGGGATTAAAGGTGTGTGCCATTGAAACCACAAATATCCACAGTCCACAGCACTGACACCTCCACAGTGAAAGCCTCTGGAACTGACAATGAGGGCCTCCATTCACTCATGTCTCTGCCAAAATAGACACACCTGGCAGGCAAAACGAAAGTGAGCAACTCTAAAGTCAATGATTCGAACATGAATAGCGCGATCAGACAATCCTCATGGAAAGAAACGATGAGAAACAGAAAAAAATCCTAGTATAAATACTTATAAATGAGCTGGGTAGTGGTGGCACATACCCTTAATCCCAGCTCTCAGGAGGTAGAGGCAGGTAGTTCTCTGAGTTTGAGGTCAGTCTGCTCTACAGAGTTAGTGCCAGGACAGCCAATGCTATACAGAGAAACTCTGTCTAGAAAAACAAGAAGAAAAAGAAACATAAATAAAAGTAAATAAAATAAAAAAAAATTTAAAGAAATCATTTAACATGTGCATAATTGAATAAAACTTTATTTTAATTAAATTTGTTTATTTATGGTGGCAGTGCAAAACAGCTCACGTGTGGAAATCAGAAGACATCCCTAGAGTGAGTCTTCATCTTCTACCGTCTGGGGTCTGGGGATTGAATCTAGCCCATCAGACCAGACAGCAAGCCCTCTTACCCACTGATCTAGCTCACCAGCTCAGGTAACTTAACAACTCATTGAATCTGAGCACAAAAGTTACCTAATGGATGTAACTATAGACTGTGGGCAGTGGTGGTTGTAGCCTCTGAACTATTTCACTGAGGAACAGACGCAAATCCCCATGAATCTCATTAACAGCAACTTCAGTTTGGAGTGGCTTTCTGGATACAGAGAATCCAACAGATGCTCTTTTGTCTGAGGCTTACCTGGGTAGGGTCTTACCCTCCTGGTACCTTTCTTATTGTTCTCATGTTGAGTAGGCCTCTTTTTACAATTTCTTTTTTTTTTTTTTTTTTTTTTTTAATGTGAATTGGTGCTTTGCCTGCATGTATTACTGTGTAAAGGTGTCAGATCTTGTATTATAGTTGTTAGCGGCCATGCAGTTGCTGGGAATTGAACTCAGGTCCTCCGGAAGAACGGTCAGTGCTCTTAACGGTTGAGACATCTCTCCAACCCCCTAGGCCTCTTTTTAATAGCATTAGCAATTACAGTGTCTCTTTTATCACATGCCTTGATTGTTACATTAAGCTTCATGGTGGTCTTTTTATTTCCAAAGTGTACATTATCATCATCACCATTATTATTATTTTGGTTTTTCAAGGCAAGATTTCTCTGCGCAGCTTTGGAGCCCATTCTGGCTCGAATTCACAGAGACCCACCTGCCTCTGCCTCCTGAGTGCTGTAATTAAAGGCGTGCACCACCACCACCCCCTGGCCAAACTACATTTTTTTTTATGTCTTTCTATCCCACTTGTTCTTTTTTATTGTAGACCTGAATTTGAATAATGAGTAATAACCACTGCAATTTAAAGTTTTGTTCTCTTGAAATTTTACCTACCCCCCAAAAAAATTAGGACATTATTTTTTTAATTCAAAGATCATTTTATAATGCTTTTATTTACTTTTTGGTAATTTCATACAATATATTTTATCATACTTCCTCCCCCTTCCCAACTCTTCCTAGATCCTCCCCCTACTTCCCTACCTACCCAACTTCATGGTTCCTGTTTTCTCCAAAACAAAAACCATGAAGCCTAGCTTATCTCAGAACTACTCCTGGGCATGAGCCCTCTGTGAAGTGTGGTTGTCAACCCCATGTCACTGACAAAAACTGGCTTTCCCCTCCCAGCCACTGTCAATTACTAATAACTCCTTGACTAGGGATAGGACTTCATGCCCACACCTCCTCCTCCATGCTGGGATTTCATCTGGCTTGAGCTTCTGCAGGGTTTATGCTGTCAGTCTCAGTGAATATATATACAGCTGTGTCCTAACCAGGCTGTTTCCTTAAAATCATCTCCCCAAATCTGCTTCTTACAATCTTTCTGCCATCTCTTCCACATGGATTCCCCAAGCCTTGAAGGGAGGAATGTGATACAGACATCCCATTAAGGATTGAGCATTATTCTCTGTACATTGTCTAGTTGTGAGTCTGTGTATTGTTTACCATCAAATATGAGAAACTGTTCTGGTGAAGGATGAGCAATATTGTGAGTACAGAAGGGGGTCACTATGAGTTGTTTTGTTGTAGTTTTATGGCTATGATCATTTGGTATAATAATAGTAGTAGGGTAGGTTTCCCCTTAAGGCTTATTACCTATCTAGAATCAGGTTCTTGATCTTATTAACAGTGTCTGTCAGACCTATGAGTACAGATGTTAGTTGTTACAGCCACGCCCCTGCCTGCAGAGGCTCTGACGCCCAGGGCTATGGCATGACTGCATGATTTCCCTTTAAAGAGCCCCAATCACGTGGGAGACTCTTTTTCTTCTCTGCTCTCTACTCCTCCTCCTTCTCTTTTTCTCTCCCCCTCCCACACCCATTCCTTTAATAAATCTAATATGGCTCTTGACATCATTCTAACAAGTTCTTTCCTGTGAAAAGTACTAACAATAGCAATAGGTCATTATGAATTGTTTTATTATGGTTTTATTGCTATGGTCATTTAGCAAGATGGTAGTAGGTTTTCCCTTAAGGCTTTTGATATATCTAGTCTTAGATTCTTGACCTTATTGACAGTGTCAGATATAGGTTCCATCTCATGAAGTAGTTCTTAAACCCAGTTTAGAAAATGAGGTTGGCTAGATCTGTGACATTTTGGCCACATTTGCATCAGTGGAGAGTATTTCTTGCTGGGCATGTCATTGTTGTTTGAGGGTCATAGCCAGGTGAGATGGATAACTTCTCCCCTCCCACTAGCACGGATAGCACCTTCTACCACTGTGAACACCAGCCAGTAGGAGTGAGGCTTCCAGCTAAGTGCCAGCTAGATGTCTCCATGTTCTATGACATAAGAATGTGTCTTCAGCAATAGAGTTACTATCAAGTTGTAGATGGTAACCAATAGCATTGGCAATAGCCTGTGGTGTTTGGGGATGTTTATGGGATCCCATTGACCAACAACTCAAAAGATATAACCCGTTCCTGGTACTGGGGGTTTTATTTGTTATATAATATCTAGTTGGGGGTATCCCCTTGATAACATGTTAAGTCCATTTAAACTTCTTATTTTATATATGCATATATCTTTGGAAGATGCTACGAACCCCCAAGAACAGTATGATTGCTGCTAATAAGGAGGCAGGTGCCAGTATGCTTTCTCCCAATCCTACCTGTCTTCTTTTCATATCCACATGAAATGTTTAAAGTTATTGGTTTTGTGAAAAACCCTGAATAGTGTTCAGGACCCACTGTTCCTCTCCAAAGGGCTAAGAGGTCAGTGGAGAGACTGACAGTGAATAGTGGGTGGCAGGGAGCCTCAGAAGTGAGGGATACAAGTGAGAGTTCCAGGGCTGGAGAGATGGCTCAGTGGTTAAGAGCACCGTCTGCTCTTCCAGAGGACCCGGGTTCGATTCCCAGCACCCACATGGCAGCTAACAACTGTCTGTAGTTCCAGTTCCAGGCAAACACCAAGGCAAATAAATAAATAAAGTTTACAAGTGAGAGTTCCAGCTGTTCGGAGTGGCTCTTACCTAGGAAGACTACTTGTTTTTAGGATCTCATTCACTCCTGTTTAGTGCATACTCTGAACCCTTCAGAAAGAAATTCTGGGTTGAACATGCTGGGCTCTTGCATTGAAGTTTGCCTCCTTTGGAGACCTTGCAAAGAGGTTCAGCAAGCAAGGAGGGCTCAGTGTTTAACAAGTTTATTGCACAGTACAAGGATCCATTACATTTCTGTGATTCTGTTATTTACAATATACAACACTCAAGCAGATGCCCGCTACCCAGCTTTCCTGCTGGGATGCTGTGTGCAATCAAGGGTGACTCCTGGCAGCCCCAGGAGGTTCGATCACTGCACTTAGGAGCCTCAGTCTCCACCAGCCACACCCTGCAGGAGGAGGCAGATCAGCAGGAGACCCAGAGCACTGCTTGCACTTGACCCTCTGGCCCCTGAGGACAGGAAGGCTTTCAGATCTGAAAAAAGAACACAGAGAATACATGATGTGCACAGCTGCAGGCTTGGCTGAAGGAACATAGAGATATCTGTTCCCATTCTCACAAAAGCCCTCTTCTGCCTGGTTCTGAGCATGGCCCTTTCATGCTTGGGACCTGCCCCACTCCATGTGTGTGTATATATGTGTGTGTGTGTCCTATTATGTGTATGTATGTATACATATTTTTTATATACATGGTCACAGTATTCAACTCTTGGTTAGCCTGGAACTCACTATTTAGACCAGGCTGGATTCTGACTCACAGAGAACTTCCTGCCTCTGTCTCCTGAATGCTGGAACAAAGGGTGTGTTCTCATCTTTCTTCAGCACTAAGTGACAGAGCACTTGCCTAGCATGTGTTCAAAACAAACAAATGAAAGAATTATCTTCTCTGCATCCAGAGACAGCTAAGTTTTTGTGGTGCATTGAAAGCTGAAGGGAAAATCACCCATTGTTTTTACAGGCGAACAAAGTCCTTTCTTTATCCTAATGTGCTTAGCTCATGATCAGGAGAGGGAAGGAAAGCCTATGAGAGAACTGGACATGAGTCAACCCGGGCAGATAGACCAAGTTAAAGCGGTTTGCAGCCACCTGTTAAACAGATGGTCCAACTCTCTGTCCAGATTAGTTCTTTGTGTCTTTATCTGCTTTCAGGTATGTCTTCATGTGTGTACAAGGTATCTGCACACTAGTGGAGGCCAGAGGTCAACCCTGGTTGGCATTCTTTAGGCACTTTCCAGATTTTCTTTTTAAAAGTCATCTCTCATTGGACCTGGGACTCGAAAAATAGGGTAAGCTGGATGGCATGAGGACCCCAGGGACTGCTTCATTAAAAAAAAAATTAAAAATAATAAAATAAAATAAAAAATTCTAAAACAAACAAGCAAAATCCACACAATGGACAAAAAGTATTGATGGTGGGCGTGGTGGTCCACATCTTTAATTCTAGCTCTTAGGATGCAGAGGCAGGTGGGTCCTGGGCTAGCCAGAGACACAGTGATACCATGTACATCTCAGATAAGAAGTTGGGGAGGAAGGACAAGGAGAGGAAGTGGGGGGGGAAGAAGGGCAAGAGAGAGGATAGCAATTGGTGAAGAATCCTGATGTAGATCTTGGTCATACACAGGTAAATACACAGTGTCAGGTGAGGACAGGGTCAATCATACATACGGCATCACTTTCTCTGGAAGAATGATTCAGGCCCCTTAGGCAACTGGTTCTCACACACAATCTACAAGTTCAAATACACAGTTTCAGCAGGCTCTGTGAAATAAGCAACCTAGGAATTCAAACTGGACCTGTGACCATGTGGTATGTGCTTCCTAAGGAGATTCCTTTATATTAGAAAAACAAAACTAGAACACCACTGCTGTATGTTTAGATGAAAACTTTAAAGTGTTTCATTACTATTTTATTAAAAATCTATGTTTTTTATTCTGTGAACTCCCTTTATTCTATGACACACTGTGGAAGAAAAAAATCCTACTACTAGTAGATGATTTATTACTGGAACCTGAGATCTTATTATATATTTATCAAAGGTCATGTAGATTTTTGGACATGCCAGAGGCCTTCTTTGTCATGCCCATCACTTTTGACATAGGAAAAAAAGAAAGAAAAGAAACCAGGCCTCACTATTTGCCACCTGCCAATGTGCCATGGCTGAGAAGTCAGCAGGATCAAGTTTTCTTCTTTGTTTGTTCTGTTGGTTTTTATTTGTTTCTTTGTTCTCTTGGAGGTTTTAGAGACTTCCACAATAAAGGAAATATCACACCTCACTGTGAGAAGCAGACTCTCTGTTGGAAGCCCCTCAGAGTCAGATGGCTTCCCCTCCTGCCCTTATACCACAAGAGGCATGCCCACCAAGACAAAACCTTCCACAAAGCATGTCTGGGAGGTTAGACACAACACTGGGTATATACACAGAAGCTCACAGCTGCTTGAAATCAGGCTTTCCCAGGTCCAGAGCCTGGGTCTATCCATGAGCATTTTATTCATTTATTTGTTGGCTGGGTTTTGTTTTGTTTTATTGTTGCCAGATGTGCTGTTTAAAGAAAAAGCTGAGGGCTAGAAGGTGCACAGGGTTAGGAGCGCTTGCTGCTCTAACAGAGAACCAGGGTTCAGTCCCCAGCACCCATGTTTGGTGGCTGACAACCGCCTGAAGCTCTAGATTCCTCAAACTTTCTTCCAGCTTTCATGGACATCTGCATATATATATATATATATATATATATACACACATATATATATGGCATGCGCACACAGACACACATATGTAGCCCTAAATAATAAATAAATGAAGGTAAAGAGAAAACAGAAATTGTAGCAATTTGGCCTGGATCCATCTCAAGTTCAGATTACTAGCCAGCAGCCCCCATTCCCTTCTCCACCCCGCCCATGTTTGATGCTACAGATTAAATGCTACACAGTAGCCAATTGATTTTTCCCCCTTGGAGTTTCTGGAGATGGAACTCAGGGCTGGCATAGGCTAGTCAAGGGCTCTAGCAATGAGTTCAGCCCCAGCCCTTCATCAGCTGTTGGTGCTCACTAGCATTTATTCTTCTTTCTTGATGGCTGTTCAAAGAGGAAGAGCTTTCCTAGCTGAAACCTGAGCTCAGTGTAAGTTTTGCATTCTCTCAGTTGGAAGACCCAGTCAGAGCAAGGAGGCTCCTGGAGATCTGTTATCCTGAGAACTACTGAGGGAAAGACATAACTTCGTAGGGTGGGTATCTTTTTTTGATCCTTCCCACCCATGGGTATCATTTCAAAATATTATAATTATCTCACAAGTGGCTTTTCAAGTTGACTTCAAAACTCATGAAGAGATCTCAAATTTTTTACCTATGTTTCTTTGGGGTTGAGTTTTTCAAACACGCCCACTTTTCCACATTCTAAATGATGCTATCACACACGAAGACATTCTTTTCTTATTGAGAATTATTCTTATGGGGAAAAAAAGCACACGGGTGAGTCATTGGTCTGTTAGCTTCCAGGGGGAGTTTTCATCTCTCAGTTTATCTTCCTCAAATAGAGAGGCTATGGATTGATTATAAAGGATACCTACTTCATAAACTGTGGTGGAATCCACTAAGAATACAATCAGCATAACCACAGGGGTGGCCCTCCTTAAACCCCATGACCATCAGTCAGATAGGGAACTTAAACAAGGTACTCCCTATTTCTGTTACCCATGATTTGCAAGGGGCTCTGGATTAGGATCAGCCCAACTTTTAATGAATAGAAGCATTTTCAGAACCCATTGTCACCGACCCTGGCAGATAGACAAGAGTCTCAGCCAGAAATGTTTCCAAGGATGTGAAACAATTATTGAATATCCTGACACTCAGATGCTGCCAGCAGACTTTGCATGGAAGATTGCTAAAGACCCTGACAGCCCTCCTTCCATTCCCAGAGAAAAACTGCTGGGAAGAATTGACCTCACCTGGGAGACCATCAGATTTAACTTGTAAATTTACCCTGATTCCCAAAATCAGGTAAATCTCTGGGACTCAGGAGTAGCAGCTGGTGAATGAAGAGACATAAACCCAACAAACAGACTGCTTGAGAGAGAAAGGGCTGGGGATACCCAGTGAGCAGTCGAGAGGTATTAAGAGTGTTGATGACTGGGCCTGGAAACCCTCCTGGTGCTCCACAGGAAGTGGTAAGGAGACCCAGGAGCTAAGCAATCACTGACTGTCCTCCTTTACTAAGGGCCTAGCCCAATGTCATAGCCACAGGCTGGAGCCGGGCAGTGCAGCTGAGGACCTTCCTCTGCTCCTGGACTTCTAGAGGGAGGAGCAGGGGGCCTATGGGTCAGTGCCCCTTCCACCATGGAGGAGTTTAGGGCTGCCTGGGTAAGAGCAGTAAAAAGGCTCAAGGGTTTCATTTCATGCCGTGTTTCTTCCAAGTGGACAGCCAAATTAATCAGGAGTGACAAGGCCAAGGGAGCACACAGATGAAAGGTGAACCTTCGTCTTGTCTGCCATTGGGAGTACAAGCCAGCTCCTGTTAAAAGAAGGACTCTGTGGCATAAGACATCAGGTTGCCTGCCGCGTGGCAACCCCCTCCCTTCCTGCTCAGCGCTGTTCTGCGTCCCCATTGTTTGGGACCACTAGTGACCTGCTGAGCTAGCTTGGCTCCCAGATTAACTCTGCTCTGCATCTTGCCGTTTCTGAAACCCCAATTGCGAGATACTGCTTGCAAATCATCGTAGACCCAGCCATCCCCACAAAGAAGATGTAAATAACAATAATAAATTCACTGCAGATTCACAATGAGTGGAACTCTGTTGAGCGGCACGGATCTAATTTGCTGGTTTCTATGTCTCCTGGCATTGCAGCAGCTCTAGGAAAAGGTTGTCATCCACTAACAACAAAGACACAACTGTATGCATGTGTGAGGAGACGCGTTTGCACACACACACACACACACACACACACACACACACACACACACACGAGCGCGCGCGTACGCGCGTATTGAGGGGTGCTCTTACCACAGTGGCTGAACGTTTGGCGTGGGAGGCAGTACAGGGCAGAGAAGATGCACCTGCATAGGCGGCAGCTGTGGAGGGTCCAAGCTCCATGCCCCAGGGCGCCACAGTCTCTACAAAGGCCCAGACAGGTCAACGTTGTGTCAGTGTATCCCTTCTCCCAGGCCAGTCCCAGCCCAGCCCACGTATGCTCCACCCACCTGTGTCTCTGGTCGTGCTCACAATAGCGGCCAGTGAAATGCGCAGGGCACACGCAAAAGCTGCTCAGAACGCAGGTGCCTCCGTTGTGGCAGCAGCGGGATCTAGGGACCACACCTGCAGGATGACCTAGGTCAGCAGCGGTAGTGGCCTCTGGAGCTCCCCTAGTTCCCTCCCGCAGAAGGCAGGGCGCCACAGCCTGGGAGAGGACGTGCCTGCTGAGTGTGTTTGCTAGGTAAACCTCCCTCTTTTGCTGAAGGCTGAAAAACAGGCTAGCAGGAATGTGGGCGGGGTCCGAGACACCCTCCAAATTGTTGCTTGCCTCCCTCCTTCCCCAAAGTTAGCTTGTGACTTTGTGGACAGTGATTAACACAGGCCTCCCAGGAAGGACCACCCATGGGTGTGAAGACTAGCGCCACCTGGATGGAGCCCTTGGGCATGCTGAAGTTGCCTGAATGCTAGGGAAGAGCCTGTTGCCTTAGCGACAGAGGAAAGCTGCTACTTTTGCCGACGAAACTGAAATTTCGGAGTAAACGCATCGCTAAAATTTCTATTTTGAACTTGAAGATGAAAAGATGCTCTTTGCAATGTCTCCTTTGCACCCTAGTTTATCCTACTTATTTTTTCCAGTACTCAAGACCCATCGCACAGAATGGCACAAAATTAAGACTTACTCTCTCCAAAAGTCCTGGAGTGGGGAAGGGAACCCCGTGGCTGCCACCCCTCCTGGCTGCCATTCTCTCTGCTGGAATTACTCATGGCCCCTGGGAGATTTGGAGACAGGGTATTGCTGACTTCTCTGGCACTGTCTGGTTCTCTCTGATAGCCTTTGAAAAACAACAAAGTAAGAGACTAAGAATAATGGAGAAACGGGGACTTTATGGCTTAGAACTGAAACTCAGTGGGGGGGGGAAATAAGTAACTTACTGTTTCCCAGATGGATGAGCAGAAACACTACAATCATCAAAAACAGATACCTGTAATATTTAAATAAAATTGTGGACGTTTCAAATATACAGTCAGTATAAGCGTAAGTCACGTCAGCCAGGATATAAAATATATAGCACACTTATAACCTAACAAAAACTACAAGCATTGTGGATTTGCAAATGCAATTACAGTTTAGAAAGAATTTGAGATGAAAATGTCTGAGAATTTTAAGCACCACCACCCCACCCACCCACCCAGCCTAGCTTTTTAGTACCTGGGTGACTTCTGTCCTTACCTGCCTTGGTGCTTTTTCAAACCAACACTTAGGGTTGCTGAGTCCCTTCTCATCTGTGCTTGGGAATCAATATCCACAGGAGCTGAAACTCAATGTCCTGGCCCTGGAGGAGTCCTTCCTCCAGGCCTTGGAGTCTCTACAGCAGGTCACAGAATGCACACTCTTGAAAACAGGTATCCCTGCCCTTTGCCTAGACCGGAGGCCAACAGCACTGAAGGCCAGATGCTGAAGCCCCCAGACCAGGGCTGCTGTGCCATCCAGGCGTGAAGGGCTGTCCCTAGAGAGTCCTCCTGAAGAGGGGGTGGAGACAGGCTGCCTGCCTCCCCAGTGCTATTTACAGTGACTACAACAGCAGGGTGGCCAATCCTTGATGTAAACCATTGAGGACTGAGACAACAGGTATCCTTACCCTCACTAGAAAACAAATACCAAATTGAAATCCTAACATGAGCTAAAGAGCTTTCCAGGAGATGAACACTGAGACTATTGGACAGTCATGGTACTGGGAGATTTTGAAGGGCTCAGCTGGAGAGGGGAGCTGGTCAGGGGAACACAGCAGCTGAAGAGTGTGCTCCCACATGTCCTGCATCAGTAAGGCAAAGGGGGGCATTGCAGAATCTGCTTTCTGGGGGGCTTATTTGCCTCCACATATAGAACCTCCTCTGCTGAGATCAACACTCTCCAGAGAAACAAGGTTCTTCCTGATGTCACAGCTGAGGTAGCTGAACCTTCAGTGGTTAAATCTGACAAGTAGATTATTGAGAAAAAGAATATGCAGTTTTATGATGAGCCTACAACCCATCTCATAGTTCCTTTTGCTGAGCAGAGATGCTGCACGCTACAGCCTAAATCACTGGAGTAGATAGATGGCCTGGGACTCTGCTCCTTAGGTTTTCCATCTGCTCAGATAGGACCTGAGGCCCTATTGTTACAATAAAAGAAGACACCATGAAATTGATGTGGCAAATTCTTCTGTGACTTTAATCATTTCTAGAAATCATTTCTTAAAAATATTGTTTCCAGGGCTGGAGAAATGACTCAGAGGTTAAGAGCACTGACTGCTCTTCCAGAGGACCAGGGTTCAATTCCCACCATCCACATGGCAGCTCACAACTGTCTGTATTTCCAGATCCAGGCAAACCCCAAGGCAAATAAATAAATAAGTTTTAAAAAAAATATTGTTTCCTCCACAATTGCAATAGTGTTTGGCACTGACTTTATTCATTTTTATTTTAAATATGATCTCCATCAAGGAGGCTGTTAATTCAGGAAGGAATTAGTGAGCCTCCCTGGCCTGTGACCTCCCAGTGAAGGTCTCAATGAGCTCCCAGGACCAGACAAGGATTGGCAAACACAGTGAGCAAAACCCACAGAGAGGAGAGGGCCTCAAGGCTTCAGGGAAACACAAAAATATACTTTTAAGTGTAATGTTTATTATGGGTAAATTACTCAGTTCAATCGCATACATAAAACAAATACATTGTGTAACTTTAAATCGATACAGACTCTCATATGGGATACATGATTGTATGTTTTAAACATGTAGGACCAGAGAGATGGTTCAGCAGTGAAAAGTGCTGTTGCCCTTGCAGAAGATCTGGATTCAATTCCCAGCCTCACATGATGGTTTACAACCATTCATAACTCCAGCTCCAGGGAATCCAAAGGACTCTTCTGATGTCTGCAGGCACCAGGCACATACATGGTGCACAGACAGGCAGGCAAGCAAAATACTCATATACAAAAAATAAATCTTTTCTTAAAATGTCATCCGTAAGCTAAAGAAGTGAGTGTATTTCTTTGCATAAATAAGTTTTCAAATGCTCATTTTACAGAGTGCTATAAGGACTTTCTAATCATATTTAAGTTTTAAGGAGCTATCAATCAAATCTCTCCTTCACAGGATTTCTTTTACTAAAGTTTTCATAAAGTCCATTTCAGTGCATTCATGAGAGCTGGGAGACTACTGCAGTAAATTCAGACTCACTGCGTAGGTGTGAGCCTGGCCAGTCCTATTTCCTCCTGGGCTGAATTTTCCTGTAGTTACAAAAAGCAGTTCCCAGACACCAGGGCACCCACGGGTCTGCTGTGCTTCTGGTTCCCTGTGGTTGTTCGCTTGCTAGGCAGGAGCTACACCAGCTGAGCCACATATGTAGCTGCTCATGAGGTCTGGAGAGTCTGCACTCACTGTACTGATGGAAACTAGATGAGGGGAAGGAAATGCCTTCCCTGCCAGACAGGCTTGAGAGACAAGGAGCAGCATGTGTGCTCCATCTCCAGGGTTTGCTCAGGTCCAGGTTGAGGAGCATCAGAGGGGAGGCCCTGGGTGACAGAGCCAGTGATAAGCTTTGTCACTTCACTGTCACTTGCTCTGCAGCAGGCCTTTGTGGGCCAGACCCAGCCATTTACTCCCCATCAAAGGAGTTTGGCATGTCACCCCAGATGGAGCTGCTGAGTGTCTGCCACCAAGGGGGGCCAGAGGCAGAATTATCTGTAATGGCTGACTGGGAGAAGGGGAGAGGACTGTT
>PVIH01025436.1:0-20691 GCA_004025045.1 Sigmodon hispidus
TAACTCTATAGTATAACTTGAAGTCAGGGATGATGATACCTCTTGAGTTTCCTTTGTTGTGTAAAATTTTTTGGCAATCCTGGCTTTCCTGTTATTCCAAATGAAATTGAGTATTGTTATTTCAAGGTCCAAAAATTATTGTGTTGGGATTTTGATGGGCAGTGCATTGAATCTGTAGATTCCTTTTGGTAGAATTGCCATTTTTACTATGTTGATCTTATCTATCCAGGAACATGGGAGTGCTTTCCATTTTCTGATATCCTCTTCAATTTCTTTCTTCAGTGATTTTAAATTTTTGTTAAATAGGTCTGTTGCTTCTTTGGTTATAGTTACTTCAAGGTATTTAATACTATTGCTGCTATAATGAAGGGTAATATTTTCCTTATTTCTTTTTAAGCTCTTCTATCTTTAGTGTATAGAAGCGCTACTGATTTCTTTGAGTTAATCTTGTATCCTACTACATTGCTGAAGGTGTTTATTAGCCACAGCAGTTCCTTAGAAGAATTTTGTGGGTCACTTATGTATACAATCATATCACATGCAAATAGAGATAGCTTCACTTCTTCTTTTCCAATTTGTTCTTAATCTCCTTTTGTTCTCTTATTGGTTTAGCTAAAACTTCGAGAAATATATTGAATAGATAAGGGTAGAGAGGACATTCTTTTCTAGTTCCTGATTTTAGTGGGATTCTTTTGAGTTTTTCTCCATTAAGTTTGATACTGGCTGTCGGCTTCTTGTAAATTGCCTTTATTATATTTAGATATTCTCCCTGTATTCCTGATCTCTCCAGGGATTTAATCATAATGGAGTGTTGGATTTTGTCAAAGGTTTTTTAAGCATCTAAGGATGTCTTTCCTTTTTTTACTTTGTTCTTGATCCAGATGTTCAATTTCCATAAATTTGTAGGCTTTTGTGGTTTGTGTTGTTGTCGAAATTTAGTCTATTGTGATCTGATAGCAAACAAGAGGTTATTTCCAATTTTTGGTATTTTTTTTATGGCAAAATAGGTTTTTAGTTTTAGAGAAAGTTTCATTGGGTGTGGAGAAGAAATATTCTTTGTGTTCAGGTGGAATGTTCTCTCTCTCTCTCTCTACATATATATATATATATATATAATATATATATGTGTGTGTGTGTGTGTGTGGTGTGTGTGTGTGTGTGTGTGTGTGTTAAGTCCAATTGAGTCCAATTGAGTCATATCTATTAGCTCCTTTATTTCTCTTTTCAGTTTCTGTCTTGCACAATCTACTGGGGATTATGGAGTATTGAAATCTAGCATTATTAGTGGGTGGGATTTGATATTAGGTTTCATCTTTGGTAATATTAATATTAATGAAGTTTCTGACCTGGACTTTTGGACCTAGCCCCAAGGTTTAGACCCACTCTCAACCCTGCTGCTGCTTAGCCCCAAATAACCACACAAAGGCTTATAGTAATTTCATGGTAATTGACCTATCACTGAGACATGGTGCTAGCTAGCTCTTTCATGTTAACTCAATATGTTTCCATTAATCTGTTTAGCTATGTAGCTTGGTACCTTTTTTCAGACAAGCATAGTTGTATTCTTTCCTCTGTGCATACTGGCATCTCTCTTGGTGTTTGTTTCTCTGCTGACTCTTCTTATTCACAGACTTCTCTTTGCCTGGTAACCCAACTCACACTTTCTGTCTGCTTTCTGGCCAATTAGATTTTTATTAAACCAATAGGAGGGACAAATATTTACAATGTAACAGAACATAATTCCTCTCCAGTAATATTTCTTATACATATGTGGGTGATCTTGTATTGCAGACATAAATGATCAGTATTAAGATTTCTTTTTCATGGATTATTCCTGAGATAAATAAGTAATGTCTTTCTTGATGCTTTTTGATTGAATTTAGTTTGAAGTCTATTTTGTTATATATTAGAATAGCTACACTATCTTATTTCTTGAGCCCATTTGATTGGAATTTTTTTAAAGTCAGGTCCAGTTTATTATGTGATGCCTCTTTCTCAAGTCCAAGAAATTAGCAAAGTACAGACTATGGCTGCAGAAGCTAAGTTTCAAGAATGAAGCACAGAATACACAGAAGGGTGCTGCCTCCTTAGACATAAATTGGTAGTTTTTCTTACTTTTCTTTTTCTTTCTGTTGTTTTTTTCCTTTTTCCTTTTTGAACTTTTTTTCAGCACATTGAGGTTAGCAAGGGGCCCATTAAAATGTGCAAAGGCATTTTCTTGAGACAGTTTCAGTGAAATTAAAAAAAATCAGGCTATATTAATACCAATATGTTATGGGGGAAAAGATCTACTGAAGTATTCCAGAACCAGAAATAGATCTATTCTATCCTCTGTGATACAGGGTGATGGGTGGAGAGAAGACTGAACAAATTGATCTCTTTTCTTTATGACACAGCTTTTACATGGATATTGTACTTGACTGTTCACAGGTATCTCCTAAACAAAACTTCATAGCTATTTTTATCATAAAATCTTAGGTCTGGTAAATACAGGATGCTCTCCCCCCAAAGTAAAACATTTGGATGTAACACCTATCTCATCATTTTATGGTATATGACAGTTAGTTATCATTGTTTTTTTCTTTATCCATTGAACCTATTATGCTATTATTCTTTATTCTTAAAGATTTATGTATAAAGATAAAATTCCATATTTTCAAATGTTTTAGTAATTTATCCCCCTTTCTTAATACTTTCAGCCATATTTATAATATCTTCACCTTAGGGAAGTTGTGTTTCTGGAACTAACATCATGAATGATGTCACTGTTGTATTATTAATTCTTTCTTTTTGATTAACAAACTGTGGCACATCTACACAATGGAGTACTATTCATCAGTAAGAAAAAATATCACCCTAATATTCACAGGCAAATGGATGTATTTGAAGAATATTCTCCTGAGTGTGGTATCACAAACCAGAAGAATAAGCAGAGGATGTACTCACACATAAGTGGACTTTTTTTAAAAAAAAGAAAAGATTGAAAATTTTTTTCCAACCCTTTATTCTGAGGTAATATGTCTTTGATGTTGAGGCATGTTTCTTTTATGCAGCAAAAGAATGGATACTGTTTTTGTCTTTCATTGTGTTAGCCTGTGACTTTTTATAGGTGAATTGAGTTCATTGATATTAAGGAATGTTAATAAGCAGTGATTGTTAATTCCTGTTTGTGTATGTGTGTGTGCATGTTTCCTGTTTGTGTATGTGTGTGTGCATGTTTCCTTTGATATTCACTTCTGTGAGATTGTTTATTGATTGTGGCTTTGTGGGTATTTTTTATCTTCATTTTATCTTACAGTGCTTTCTCTGGGAATGGATTTCTATGTAGATATTGATTAAATCTGGTTTTGTCATGGAATATCTTGTTCATTCCAACTATGGTGATGAAGAGTTTTACTGGTTATAGTAGTCAGAGCTGGCATCCACATTCTCTTAATGTCCTTATAGCATCTGTCCAGGGCCTTCAATCTTTCATAGTCTTTATTGTGAAGTTACATGTTGTTCTGATGGGTCTGCCTTTATAAGTTACTTGGTCTTTTTCCTTACAGCTCTTCAAATTCTTTATTTTGTATGTTTAGTCTTTTGATTATTATGATGGAAGGTAACTTTCTGGGGCTCTACTATATTTGGTGCTCTGTAAGCTTTTTGTATCTTCATGAGCATTTTGTTTGGTTGGGAAAGATTTGTTCTATTAATTTGTTGAATATTTTTTTCTTTTTTTTTCTGTTTAAACATGTTTAAAACAGGGTTAGTCACAACAGAACAGCACAACGGAAAGTAGGGGAGCATGGGTACTGCAGACCCTGTTAGCTGAGGCTCCAGCAAGAACTTTAGCTTCTTGGGCACAGGGGCCCCCAGACCCCAAGGCTGTGGGAGTCTACACTCTTCCCCCGACGTCGAGGTGGCATCTATGAGGCCCAGCAGAGGGCACTCTCTCTTATTCCAGTCTCTGTGGCTCAGAACCAGGCTAAGGGTAGAGGTAGATGGGGATACACGGGGTGCACCAGGCCCAGCTGGCAGTGTGGGAGCTTGGGACCCTGAGGAGAGCATGCTGACTCCTTGCTGGAGAAAAGGCACCTAAATAGGGAAGCTGGGCTTGTGGGCCTCCCAGGGAGCCGTGGGGAGAGAAGAGATGGTCTGAAGGAAGCAGTATTGTGAAAATTCCAATTCTGGTTCCCAAACCTCCACCTCCTATGGGAAAGTAAGGAATCCTGGAGCAGAGCCCTATGCCTGAAATCTGCCTGAGGGAGCCTCATCCCTTCCCACCCCGCTCCCCCCACAAGCCCAGGTCAACCTCCTTCCCACTGACCAGCTGTTAGGTCATGTGCGGGGAGGGGATGGATGTCAGCACGACCTCAGGCTGTCTTGGTGCCCGAGTTCACCTCCTTGTGGGCCCAGAGCTCCTCGTGCTGTTTGTGGCCAAATCCCTCATCGTAGTTTCCTTTGCTCTTAAACAGCTGGTGAAAGTGAAGTTTGCAGTAAAATTCACCGTGCAGTGCAGCATAACTGCGAGCTGCCACTGCTGCCAGTGGTCCCCGAGCAAGCGAGCAAGCAGCAGCCACAGCCTCACTGCGGCGCTGCCCCCAAATATATTTTCTATGACTTTGAGCTGGTAATCTTCTATTTCTATTATTTTTAGGTTTGGTCTTTTCATGGTGTCCCAGATTTCTTAAATGTTTTCTGTTTTCTTTTTTAATTTAGAGTTTTATTTGACTGACAAATTTATTTCCTTTGTTGTATCCTCCACTCTTGACGATCACTCTTCCATTTCTTGAAATCTGTTATTAATACTTGTATCTGTAGTTCCTGTTTGTTTATTCAGATTTTTTTACTTCCACTTACTTTGATTTTTACCTTTATTGTTTTTATTTCAGTTTTTAAATTTTGCACTATTTTTGTCACATGTTTGATTGCTTTCTTCGGTTCTCTAACCTTTCTTTAAGAAAGATACTGTTTTCTTCCTTTTTAAAAAACTTTTTCTTTTAATGGAGTTTTTCATTTCTCTTAAAATTTCCTCTTTAAAGGTTTCTATCATATATATAAAGATATATTAAGATTGTTTTCCTCTGATCCTTCTATATTGGAATGTTCAGGTCTTGCTGTTTTAGAACCACTAGGTTCTAGTGATGCCATGTTGTTTTTCGTGCTGTTGAATATTGACTGGATTTTTTTACTATCACCTATCCATCTCCTCTGTTGATGGGTGAAAGTGTTGTCTGTGTTTTAGCTAGTTGTTTTTGGTCTACTAAGTTCCCTTAGTGCAATTAGAGCATTTGGAGAATTCAGAGGCAGTTGAATCTGTGTTTCTGTGATAACTTGAGATCTGCAGCTGGAGTTGCAGCTTGAGAACACTCCAGAGTCTGTGTCTCAGAAAGCTCTACCAAAACTGTGTCTCAGGGAGTAGCTTTTGTAATGGAGCTTTCCAGAAGCTCAGGAAACAGCTGAGGTTTGGGGGATGGGTGATTTTAGAACATAGATTGAGGCTTGTGGGGTAGAAGGTTTAATGAGAGATGTAGATAGTCAGGATTCCAGGCAAAGATCCTCCTTGCTTGCCTACAGCCGGAGCTCTGATTGGTTAGCGGCATGTTCTATGCCCTGATGGTCAGAACTAGAGACTGTCCTAGCTGGTTTATCTGGCCTGCTGGGAAGAAGGTAACTCTCTTCTTCTAGAGCTCTACAGAGGCTGTGTTCAGGAACCAGCTAAGGTTGAAGGGATGAGTAATTTTGTGAAATAGTTTGAAGTATGGGGTGGAAGGTCCAATGAGGGCTGTAGATAATCAGGCTTGTGGGTAGGGGGCCTGCTTGCTTTGCTTGCCTGTAGCTGGAGATGTGATGGGCTAGGGGGCATGTTTTGTTCCCTGTTTCCCAGACCTGGGGCTGTCCTAGCTTGCCTGGCTGTCTAGGGGCATGATAACTCACCACTTTTACTAGGGCTCTCTCTCTGTTAAATGTCCAAAATATAATATTTTTTCAAAGTGCTTTTTCGGACATCCAAGGGTCTGTATAATTACTCTAAGACCAACAAAAGCATTTAAATGGTATTTATAATTCAATGATAATCAAACCAGATATGAAGTGAACCAGCACAACTTTAGGTTTTATGTTCAATGTATAGACATAGTTCTCTTCTGGAGATAAAAATTAAGCCATTCAAACTCACACTGAGATTTGAAAGTCTTTAATTATATTTACCTTTTCTTATCTTGTATTAGGCAATGGAGTAATCTTTATTATGCTCCCTCAATAAGTTGTGTCTTGGACTAGTGTATGTTGCTTTATGGGTAAGAAGTAGTTGAGCCATGAGAAAACAAGAAAGAAGCTCTACAGCAGGAGATAGCCAGTGGAGCTTGTCTCCATAGTAGGAGTTGGGGGGAAGAAGAGAAATTTGGCAGAGAATTTCTCCATGACCCTGGACATTACATAGAGTGGGAAGCCTTCCAGGATAGTGTAGGTACTCTGGCTTCCTGATCTTTGGACATAATACTCTTATCTATAAACAAAATTATACTTTTCAGTTAGACCAGGTTGTAGACTATCCTTATAACCCTCCATTGCAGTATTATTAGATACTCCTATCACACTTCTAATATTCTACTTTCACTAATTTCTATTTCAGAAGAACAGCACCAGTGTCTAATTACTCTCCAAACACTTGACTCTCCTTTTTTCATCTCTGCTCAGTGAATTTAGCAGCAGCAAGTCTTGTGTCTTCTACCTTAATGATTAGCCAAATTCTATTTTTCTCTCTTTTTATAAAAGGCACTGGTCAATATCTGATCCTCACTTTATTACTCTTTTATTTTTGTTTCTTTCTACCTGGTCTTATTTTTTCATGCTTTCTGCCAATTGCCAGAGATGAGTGTGAGAATAAAGATAATTTATTTCCATTATTTTTCAAGTACCAAGAGTGTTGCTGAATACATAGTAGGTATTCTATTATTTCTTAGAAATGAATGAATTGTATAAAATATAAATGATAGGAATGAATATATGTGATGATTATGGAAAGCAATAGGGAAGAAATGATCTGAGCAACTTTTTCCACTGTTATCTCCCTTAAGCTCTGCTTACTCATGTGCTGCTAATTTGTTTCATAAATTTTCAGTGATTGTTTCTTCAGCATTTCAATTTTCTTACAGCATTTATTTTGGCTTAATGTTCCATCACCCCATTTTATATTTCTGAAGCCTGCAAAGCCTGAATTATTAGCTGTAAGAATTAGAATTTACTATAAGGAATGGTTTGTTTATGCATTCACAATGATCCTTGCCCTAGGAGGTCTGGCTTAGGTATCTTCAAGTCCCATAAACCACTGGTTTTAAGATGAGCTGTGTCAACAGAGTATTTTATTTTTTTCAAAGTAGATAAAGTATGAAGTTGATTTTTTTTTCTGTTATTGTCTCAAAGAAAGCAGCTTTAAGAGAAAACACTGTCATTGTGACTCAGTATTCAAAATTCTAGTATATTTGTCTCAATGGTATAAGTTCCTGATTATTTTTCCTAAATTTTCAAACTAGTTATATTCAATTTTCTGTTGACTTTTCTGTCAAGAATCTCTTAAACTTACTCCAGCCCTTTTAGCTCAACTAGTCTTTTTCCTGTGGATGACATTTGCAGTAATTGCTCTTTTTCCCCAAAAGTAAATGGGGGAGGGCAAGCTTACAGAACAGGGGCAACAATGTTGGGGTAGGCACCAGCATCACTAAGAGGCTTTGACACTTCTCAATGCTTTTTTCAAGTTGTGGAAAGAACTTGAAATCTGTCCAAAATTGTTTCTTTGTTAGCTTTCAGTTTCTTCCCTGTCCCAAGGTGAAGTGCTGAGTTCACGTCCTCCAAGATCTACTATTTTGTTCAAAGGCCCCGGACCTTCATGGCATCTTTGAAGCCCAGCTGCTTGGCTTCCTTTTGGATTTTCCTTCCTTTCATTTAAAGTTCGGGTTTGCTTTCTGTGTTTTGTATGTATCTTGTTTAGTATCGTTAAGGTTGAGCTTCATGTCTCACTGCAGTGGAGCGAGCAGACATTCTGATCACTGCATTTCTTTAGAACTCAGAGCTAAGAATATATATGAGTAGTTTGCCATGAGATAACACAGTGTAAACAGTAGACACCCAGAAAATCGTGACTTCTGTGTTCTTTTCATTTGAGTATTTTGTAATTATTTTGAAATACTTGTGGACATAAATAAAACCAAGCTACACTACAGAAAAAAAAGGAAAAGCTGCCTTCATAACAGTAAAGTTGTTTTATATCTATATAGGTTACAAAAAGGAAAATAGAATTTGTTTTCTAAACCTAACTGATCATAAACCATAAAACTCTACAAATCCTGATATCTGACATTCAATTATTTGCTGCTATGTGAATGAGATTATTTAAGTGGTTGGCTTAAGTGTTTATTTATATTAATATAAATACATTTATCTTATTTGTGTGAAGTTAGGTATGTATTTTAATAATTGTGTTTTCTTTGACCTTTTTCTTTGTTGGTAGATATGATATCAACAGTACGATCATGTTCATTTTCAATTGAATGAAACAAATTTCATCAAAGCTACAGAAGTCTGGAGTTTCAGCTTGCATATTAAAATTTCTTCTAGCCTATTTTTGTTCCGTTTAATTTTTCATCTTTTTTTTTCACTTTGCAAATGACTTTGTCAATGCAATTAAGACTCTTAGTCTCTTAAATACTTATATCATTCTTGGTATGAGGAGACTGGTAAATAGTATTATTTAATTTTTGAATGTGTTAAGACTTAGTCTTCTAGTCAACAGATTTGAAGTCATTCCTTGCCTTTTCACTGTTAACTTCATGGATTATTACAGTTGTCATCACTAGAGAAATAAATGCCTCTCATTAAAAAAAATTGTATAAACGTGGAAACTGGCAGGTATGTATAAAAAGTCATAGAGTCAGAGAGACAAAAGGACAGCTTCTTACCAAAAAAGCTCTTCTAATTTATTTACTATGAAAGAAACATTTAACATTACCTTTGAGCTCCAATTCTTCCGTATATTCCTAACATAAATGCATTACTTGTATAAAAAAGAATTATATTTGATTCTATGCATGTATTCTGGCAGAAATAAAGATCCTAGTATTGTTGCAGCTTTGTGTGTGTGTGTCTATAGGTTGAAGTTAGTTTGAAGATATATCTTTTTCAGAACATCTAGGGAAAGAGAAATCATGTGTGAGTCTGAGGTCAGTATATTAAAGAAGAAAATAATCAGGCAATAAAAAGAAAAAGAAGAAAATTGAGATGCAGGTGTGAAGTCAAGAAAGAAAGAAGTTGGTAGAGGCAAATACAAAGCCATGGATAAAAACTGAGTAAGTGTACTGGGGAAATCTGGTGGCCTTGGTAATAGAAGACTAGGGTTTTCTCTAGCTTTTTATTTGCTTTCCAGCAATGGAAGAACCAGTCA
Source organism: Sigmodon hispidus (assembly GCA_004025045.1). Classification (NCBI taxonomy): domain Eukaryota; kingdom Metazoa; phylum Chordata; class Mammalia; order Rodentia; family Cricetidae; genus Sigmodon; species Sigmodon hispidus. Next base: position 9,422 of record PVIH01025436.1, read on the forward strand.
TACCTATAAAGTCATCACTGGCTCTAACAATTTGACAAGAATGCACAGGAAACAAAGGACAAACTAAATGCTCAACAATTCATGTTAATACAAGAAAATTCTTGAATAATAAGTTGGAAAGAAAAGACAAATTCCATAAATGGTAATTCTCTAGAAGTTCTGCTGTCAAGGAGGTGGAGTATAACATGGCACTCCTTCATGCTGGACTGGAAATAGTGACCTCTTTATAGATGGGGAAGGAGAAATAAGAGTATGAATTTCTAGTGGTGAAAACTGAAATGTGTTATATCAGTCAAGTGACTAAGTTCAACCTGTGTAGTAATGTGTACATTCATATCGTATGCTTTTTGTCCCAAAATCCATAACTCAAGTTTACTCATGACAAAATACAAGTCAAAATTGAGTTGCAACCTGCAAATTCTTGAAAAGTTCTTGTTCGATCAATGAATGCCATTAAAAAATAAAACCTTGAAAAACTGTAAGAGATTTAAACTAAAACAAAATCAAAAACAAACCTCAGGAGACATGACCACTGAATGTGGGATTCTGGACCAGGAAAGAGACCTTATAGAAAAAGGAAGAAATCTGCCTTAATTAACAATGTATTAGGGGAACCTGACGTGAGAGTAGGGGAACACTGATAGTCTAAAGTAATTTCTCTAAATTTGTTTCTGTTATGAGATAGAAAGTTTATGATAATGTGAAATTTAAAAGGACTCTGGATGGTTACAATGGGAAGGCCAAATGACCTTCCTATATGTAAGGTGGTTTAAATAAAGCATCATAGGACAAAGCAACAATGCTTGATGAAAAAGATCAAATAATCTTAATAGGGAGATAAGCTAAAGCACTAGAAGAGGGGACAACTTTCATGAGCAAATATGTGGTAAGTGGGAACACACTTAAAAGAAATACTCAATATGAAGCTGAATATTTCTCTGTTATTTTGTTTTGTTTTCTAACATTAAAAAATGGAAAAGACCCCTATGTTTAAAGGTTTTCAGGTGGAATGGATGGTTTAAAGCAAAGTCTTTAAAGCACAATGATCATTGTCTAAATGGATATTTTTCTCACCTACTCTCCTTTTACTAGCAGAATGCTTGGTTGTCCAATTCAATTTTATATTAGCCTTTCTAGCATGATGAAACTAGAGCCATGACTTAGAAATCTCTTAATATATCCTTATTAATATTATTAGAAAGAAAATGCCATTGATAATATTATTCATTTCTGTCATGTGTAGTCAGTTTCTCAAAATACATTAAAGCTAATTTTCAAATTTGTGTGCAAGGAGTGACTTTCTAAAGATATGCTTATACAAGCTTCTAGTCCTTGCTTCATTAATTTTATGGTGCTTACTACATTAACTAATTTAATTTTCATTTCATTAATTTTCTCAGAATCTCTTTAACTTTTTAAATGTCAGTAGCAATTCTTCTTCTACAACTACATGCTGTATATGTCTACTTGCATTTTCCTTCCCACTTAATTTCTTTTGCAGTCTTATATACATTTCACATTTGATTTTTTGACTTGCTAATTAGCCTTGGAAATTTTTTTTGTTCCCAGTGTTTATTCCCAGTACTCCAAACTCCTCTACCCCTCCCCTCCCTTTCATTCTGTCTTCAGTTTTAATAGTCAGAAGCAGATCCTAAAACAGACCAAAAACTTTTGGGCATGCCGATCAAGATTAATTACTAGACTTTTCCTAACTTTGCATCTAGATTTTTCAATTGTTCTAAGAAAGAGACTATGTCATATTACCCTTACAAATTCACATTGTGCTTGCCTCATATTACCTGTGTAGATACTGAACACAAGACACTAAATTCCAGCAGAGGAAACCCCCATCACAACATCCAAGCATAATTAGCAATGTGAGAAAAGAGCTATATTGAAAGGCTGAGTCTGCACTGCTTATCTTCACTGAGTATGCCTAAGAGGAGTCATAAAATTGGGAGTTATACAAGTTCAGTAATGGATATCTATGTTGAATCTCCCTGCAAGACAAATGAATACACTGTAAAAGCTGTGCTGGTGTTCTTAAGTATCATGATACTTAAATTACCTAGCAGCAAAATCAATCCCACATCTCATTATTGAATGGCAGATGCTGTTCTAGGATAACAGAGATGTTTCAAGAAGGTCTCAAGACATTATGCGTAGGCCTTCATAATGTATATGATCAGTTCTGTCTAAAATTTTTGAAAGCACATTTTTTTGATGCAAACTACAGCTGAAATATAATGTTCACTTGTTTGAAATGTTCAAAAACTAAAATGGTTTATTACCAATCTTTAGTGAAACATAATCTATATATTTTAAGAAATTATTACATAACCCCAATTACCATCCTAGATAGATGATTTGTCTAACTCAGCATGGCTGTCACACTTGTTTTTTTAAATATATATACTAAACAATTTTATTTACTTATTTATTTATTTTTATAGAATAAATTATTTTTTTTTCATGTATCCCCTTGCTCCCCCTCCCTTTCCCCTTCCAACAGCTTCTGGTCAGCCTTTAGCCTCCCTCCTCCCCATCCCCTCCATTCCCTCCTCAGAAAGAGCAAGCAGTTCCAGGGTGGATCAGTCAGCATCCACTCCAGGTAATTCTGATTTCCTGATCCTAATATTCACACTAGGTTTGGTGTTCCTCTGGAAGCAATGGGGTACAAAATGCTAGTCCCTGTGCAGAAACACAGTCTGATCCCTCCCCTTGAGGCTCCACATACTTTCCATGTAAGTGGACAGTTGCCTATCCTTGGAGGACCTAGTTCCTTTTCCTGATGGTTTCCTTGGTGGCTGTTCTTGATTCAGTGAGCTCCCCAGAGCTCCAGCCAGCCATCACTGTGAGAATTTTCCTCATGGTTCCTATACCCTTGCTCATATACAGTCTTCTCCCCTGCTATCAGTTGGACCAGGGACTCAGCTCAGTGCTCAGCCATGTATCCCTGCCTCTACCTCTATACATTGTTGGATGTAAGTTCTGTGATGGCACTTAGGATGACTAAATATGGGAAGTCCTATTTAGGCAACACCTTAACTATTGGTTGGAGACCTAGTCAGAGACAGCCTGTGAGTTCTTGGAGGTTTCTCTAGCACTCGATCTTTTTCCAACCCCATATTGGCTTCCTTTATTAAGATTTCCACCTCTCTTTTTTTGTCTCCCTTCTTATTGATCCTCTCACTCAAGGCTGTCCCATTTGTACAACAATCCAAAATAATGTTTATTTATTGCCAGGGCTTGTGTCTTACTTCTTGAACAAGTGGGGTTGCCCAGTAAACCTTCACAAGTCAAAGGGAATTATAATAGAGTAAAACTCAGTTTTTACGTTATTATATATGTTAATTAAATTTGAATATTTAAAAGGATTTAGGACAACTTACATCCTTGCCAAAAATGGAGTAAAGGAAGTTTACATAGTCTTTACTGAGAACAGGCCCTAAGCCAACTGTAACCATGTCATTTGTAGATAAAGTTGATAATCACAAGTCAGGTATATAGAATTAAACCAAGTGCATCCCAATTTTGGGGGGTTTACATTGGCATTTTGTAAACCAAAAAAACCTAATTAAATACTGACTGGCATTTGGACTAAAAATGTATTAATAAACTTAGTAAAGTAATTAAATGGAGCAAATTTGTTTATTATTTCCTACTATGGCTAATAGATGACATGCAGTTCACTGATTTTAATATTATTAACTTCAAAATGTTACTATGTAATAAAATGTTTTATTTTTCTTTTACTAATTTTTAAATTAAAATATGAATATTTATATATACATATATATGTATATATACAAACTTTTCCCTATACCCTCCATCCTATATCCCCTTATTCCCACTTAAGATCTCACATATGTATGGTTATATGGACATGCATGTGACTTAGAGTTAACTATGTGTGGATGAAAGCTAGCTTTAAATCTGTATGCATATATGTATGTATATAACTTGGATCCAACTCTGTATGTGTGAATATAACTATAATTGTTAAAATGATTAAATTAATTTACTTTTATTAATCATCATGCACTATTGATATTTATGTGACAAGAGCTTTGACAGATGACCTAATTTGAGCATACAGACTCCATGCTTAGTGTAAAAAAATAGATTCTATGTGCTAGAAATTTTTTAACCTATCTGAAAACAAGTTTATAAATAAATATGTAATCAAGGTTTCAAAGACAGTTTATCTTGCCAGACATAGTTCTTAAATCTAAGTTCAGCACATAGTTTTGAGAGCAAACTTTTTTAAGATTTAAAGTGATAATAAAGACATCCATGAAATATTTGTAAAGTGTACTAATGAAAACAATGAAAGCTATCAGGACATTCAAGGTTATTAAGAAACACAAGCAGTCATTCTTGTAAGTACTGTGATTAATTATAGGGTTGAGATTTAGTCTCTTGTATAAGTTTCAGGGTTAAGCTTACATCAAGTAACTAGAAACAAAGTTTTTCTATGCAGATATACCTGGGCAGCCCTCATATTTTAGAGATCTACAGAATATGGCATTTAAAATGTTTATTTCTCAGAAAGAGACTCCCAGATCCTAACAGTGACCAAAGGTCTCCAAAGAAGATTGTGAGACACCAGGATCTCCATCTGGATTTTAGCGGTGCTGACCTGGGCAAGATGTCATAGCACAATGCCTGCCTGCTGCCAGGAACCCTGCCTAGATCTGAGGACATTGGAGAATTGATTGAACCCTTTTGCCTAGACAAAGTAAGGTCAGTCTTCTCCCATATGTCCCTCTACTGTTGGAAAAATTCTCCCACCTTAAAGGCCTGTCAGCTGAAGATTGATGCTGTTTGGATACTTCTGCCTCCAACTTGGTGGAGACCTGGGTATGGCTAACTAGGTATGGACTGGTCTCTGTTGTTTTTTGTAGATCCAGAAGCTGCTCATTCTGCACTTAGGTATAATTTATCCTTCTCAGATCTCTGCAAGTATTGATGACTGGGCTAGTTATAACTTTGTAAGCTTGGTAGAATCAGACAATCAGATCCTCTTGCAAGGTGATAGCCAGTTTTCAAGCTCATTTTATAAAGCCTGATTGGGAATATTAATATAACTAAAATCCTTATGTCTTTTTGCAATTTGTATGAGCTTAAGAGAATCATAAAATTTGGAGATACCTCACAGTGGCCAAAAAGATTCCAGATAAGTATAGCCTAAGTTTTTCCCACCTGTCTGTTCCTAAGGATGATACTTTTCTCTTCTGGCTTGGGGACTCCTGCCCTTCCCAAATTACTAAGACTGGGCTCAAGATTTAAATTCTAACTTTTGTTCTCAGTTTTAACATATCTCAATAGATTTCCACTTGAACAGGAGCTCTGGACTGGTCTGGAAGCCTGTGAACCAGTTCTACCGACGTGGGTTGTTTCCTGTCTCCCGTATACTGGATCAGACAGCTATGTGCTCCTGACAGAAGCCCTGGAGCCCAGTTCTTTTACTAGATTTTTCAACCTTTTGGGCCCTATCAACAATGCCCCAATGTCAGCTTGAAGCAGTAATAAAGAGAAACTAAGACCATTACCCCCAAACCCATAAAAGGTTGAAATGCTAAGTTAAAAGGAAACCTGACATAGGAGACAAATCTTTTTGTAGAGGCCAAAGGTCCCTACAGCCTAGCATTGGCTTTTCCAGTCAGGTCCCAGCTGGTCTTTTGAGAGACCTTGCAGATCAGTTTGGACCTGCAGGGTTGGGCACAAGACCATCTTCTAGATAGACTACTTCCATGAGCATATTACCAGAGTCTCATGATTGAGACAGTACCCAAAAAGAAAATGGAGGAATGAAGGACCCTGGGTTCTAGGACCTGACCAGTTCAGGAATTCAGCAGAGCACCCCCCATGAGAACAAGGGACTAAAAGTCTAAAAGTCTGTCCCAGGAAACAGAGTGACCCAGCCCAGATATCCATAATCAACTCAGATAGGACATAATAGTCAAGCCTGTGATTAAAATATCAGAAGTTCCAAGCAGAATAGCAGTGACCAATGCCCTGTTGTAAAAACTCCTAACCAGCTGACCTTAAGGCAACCCATGACTTTTGTGAGCAACCTTATAACTCTAAGTATGACCTTTAAAGTGACGAATCATGTATTGCCACAGTTGCTATGGTGATTTTATAGTCTTAGCCTTTAAAAGAGATATGAGATTGTTAATCCCTGCTACTCCCTTGCTCCTGAAGCAGGAAGGAAGCCGGCCTGTACAGACGAAATATATCTTCTTGCTATTTGCAAAAACAAACAAACTAACTAACAAAGACCTCAACATAAACCCAGCTATGCTGAACCTGATAGAAAAGAAAGTGGGAAATACCCTCCAATACATTGGCACAGGTGTTCACTTCCTAAATGTAACACCAGTAGCACAGACACTATGAACAACAATCAATAAGTGGGACCTCCTAAAACTGAGAAACTTTTATAAAGCCAAGGACACATTCAATAAGACAAAACAACAGCCTACAGAAAGGGAAAAGATTGTCACCAACCCTAAAAATGACAGAGGACTGATCTCTGAAATATATAGAGAACTCAAGAAACTAGAGACCAAAATTTTGAATAACCTATCAAAAAAATGGGATTCTGCCCTGAATACTTATTGTGGGTGCTTGAGAACTCCTTGTGATAGCTTGTTGGATGCCCACTGTAGTGCTGATGATAAACCTCTGTAATAGTTAGCATTGGGTTTGGCACTCACTTCTGAGAACCACAGGGTTTTTAGGAGTGACTTCCATTGATTTGGGCTTAACTCTGATACCTGTTCCGAATGGTGACTACTAGCATGTAGGGATAGTTTGTGTGTTTCTGGACATTGTTCCAGCAGCTACTCTGAGAGCTAACAAGCTGCTTAGCTATACTTATGCATTCCTTCAGGATTGATCAGTTGGGAGATAACCCAGATTTAGCATATTTCTAACCACCCTCTGGGTCTTAATAATATGGAATAAGCCAGCAAAAAATATTTCTCCATCCTCACCTCTAGGATGTTTGCTTGAGACTCTCAAGCCACTTAGTCTTATGCCTTATTTAGACACCACTAAGCTTATTTGTTATTGTACAAGAAAATGACCTAAGTACCCCTTAGATAATAATTGAAAATTGAAGCCTAATGGCTCACTGGACTTCAATATTTTACGGGAGCTATTTAACTTTTGCCAGTGTATGGGCAGATAGAAAAAGTTTCCCAATATACAGGCTTTTTCATATCTCAGGTCTAAGTTTTCACTTCTGGCTTCCTTCTCCCCTGCCCACCTGCTTGTAGCTACTCCATCAGACCCTGAAGACTCTCATACTCCTATAGATCCCGCTAATGACCCCCTCCTTTTAAATCTCAACATTCTCCTACAGTTCCTCTGACCCCCTCCTCTCATTGTGGCTCATACATTTACCCCACCAATCACCCACTCTCGAACTTTATGGGATCCTGATCTAGTTCTCCATCTGCAGGAAGTAGTGGGAGTAGATGTGATAATGAAAGTCTATACTCTGTTTTCTCTGTCAAAACTTTCTCAGGTGACAAAGAAACTGGCTCTTATAGTTCTAACTCTACCATCTTTATAAAGGAATTCCAATATATTACTCAATCCTATGATCTTACTTTTCATGATGTATATACTATTCTGACAAATAATCTCCTTCCTGAAGAGCATAGGTGAGTTTGGAAGCAGCCCAAAATGCATGCAGAAGAGGTTCACCAAACGAATATAGCATACACCCTAGGAGCCAGGGATGTTCCAGATATCAAATCACTCTGGAATTAAAACACACCAAGGGAGTCTTCGCCAAAGACAATTTTGTGATTTGCTTCCTGGCAGGTCTGCATAGAGCTGCTCTGAAGCCAGTCAATTTTAAAAAGTTGCAATAAGTAGTATAGGACAAACAGGAGAATCCTTCCCAGTTTTTGGAACACCTCACAAATGTGCTTTTACAATATACTATCTTAGATCAAGGAAAGACAACTCCTCATGATCCAGATTTTTACCCAGAGCTACCGTGACATTAAGGCCAAACTCAGGTCTCCTGAGAAGGTCCACTGACTCCACAGGCAAAAGTCTTAGTGATGGCTTTTAAGGAGTATCACAGGACAGATGAGAGAACATGCCAGAAAAAATACCTCTTGCATGCCAAGGTTATCCTTAGCCTCCTCCCATGGAGAACAGACATAGACATCCTAGTGTATGCTTTCAGTGTGGCCAGCTTGGCTGCTGGTCTCGCTCATGTCCAGTTTTGCAGAGCCACCCAGGCAGTGCCCTAGGTGCCATAGGAAACACTGGCTTGGTGACTCTTTTCAAGCCCCAAAGAGCAAGGAGGCAGTACACACAGATCAGTCTCAGCTGATCTCCAAGGCCTGGCTATGGATGATTAATGTTTCCTGAGCTTCCCTAACCTGTCCTTAACCTGACAACTGTCATCACTAAAAGGGAGCCTTGGGTAGTCATAATTATATCAGGGCATTCTGTCTCTTTCCTCATGGACACCAGGGCCACATATTTAGTCCTGCAGGAGTTTTGGGGGCCCATCTCCTTTTCCAGCCTCTCCATTGTTGGGGTGGGAGGAAAACAATTCCAGTCTCATCAGATGCCACTAATTAATTGCATTTTCAGAGATATCCCTATCACTTACTCATTTTTGGTCATGTTAACCTGCCCAGTACCCTAAATGGGAAGGGATTTTTTTAGCCAAAGTGGGAGCTTTCATTTCTTTAGTGATCACATTTACCTGAATCCAGTCTTCCCAGCTGCCCCAACTGTTCCCTTGTTCCTTCTGCTATCTGCTTAACCTGTAAGTTTTAGCCCTCCATATCCTCTTCCAGCCTCACATATGGACCCACAAGTGTGGGACACTCAGAACCCTTCTGTTGCTAGACACCATCTGCCTAATGTGATCCAATTTCAGGATCCTACTGGGTACTTTGAATAAGCGCAGGACCCACTGTCACTGAAAAGCTTTAGAGGACTCAAACCTATTATCTCTGATCTCTAAAGGAAGCAGCTACTCTGCCAAGTTCTTCCCCTTTCAACACTCCTACTTTTGCAGTTAAAAAGCCTAATGGAGCCTATTGCTTAGTTCAAAATCTCAGGCTCATTAACTCCACTGTTCTTCCTATTCATCCTGTAGTACCAAACCCTTATACTTTGCTGTCTACCATTCCTCCAGGTGCTTTCCACTTCTTGGTCCTAAACCTAAAATATGCCTTTTTTCCTTTCAGTCTTATCACTCAGTCTCAGAATATCTTTGCTTTCACCTGGATTGATCCTGATATTTATCTGTTCACACAGCTCACTTGGACTGTATTACTGCAGGGATTTAGAGACAGCCTACATCTATTTGGTCAGGTGCTAGCTTCTGACCTATGTTCTTTATCTCTCCCAAAATCAAAAATTATACAATACTTGGATGACATTCTTGTTGGAAGACCTTCATTGCAGAATAGCCAAGCTAATACCTCTGGCCTCTTAAACTTTTTGTCCAGTAGGGGCTATAGGGTTTCACCCTCCAAAGTCCAGTTGTCCACCTACTCCCCCCAGGTCACCTATTTAGGTCTGACTATTACCTCAACTCACAAGGCTGTTACCATAGACATGAAGCAGCTAATTCAATCTTTGACAGCCCCTTCCAAAAAGGAGGAGATTCTATTGTTTCTGGGTATAGCTGGTTTTCTAAGATCATGGATACCCTTCTTCTCCCTTCTAGCTAGCTAATCCCTTATACAAAGCAATGCAAGAATCCCCACAGGAACCTCTTCTTTACCCAGTTATAAAACCATTTCTTTTTTTATTGTTTTTTTTCCTTCTTTATTTTGTATTTATCAAAAAAAAAAACACAGTAAAAAGAATTTAAAATGTGGAAGAGTTAACAATAACTATACAGAGGATAAGAATCATAAGCATGCCTTATCAAGGGTGGAAATACAAATAAGATTGCTACACATATATTTTTTTGTGTTCATCTTTTCCTCTGATTTTTTTCTATCCCTGTATATCTTTATTCAAGGTCTCTTCCCCCTCCCAACACAAGTGATCATTTTTCTTCTCTGCAACTCGCCATCCCCTCCCTGGGCAGGGAGAAGACAGTCCTATGGTCCCACTGACCCAATAATGCTTAGATCAGTCTCCACTTCTGGCCAAATCCAGTTCTTTCCCCCCTCCCTCAAGAGTGAGTCAGGTGTTCCTATACTTGGACTGGGGTTTGAAGGGTCAGTCCAGGGTGTTTCTGATCCCAAGCTGTTCGGTGGTTGTGGTTTGCCGCTTGGGCATGTTTGGCTTTTTTTCTTGTTTGTTTGTTTGGAGACCACTAGTGAGTGAGTACATCCCCTGCTTATCTCTCTGAGTTTGTGAGACTTCGCTCAGGAGGATATTCTCCAAATCCGTCCATTTGCCTGTGATTTTTAGGATATCATTTTTTCTTACTGCTGCGTAATATTCCATTGTGTAGATGTACCACAGTTTGTTAATCCATTCTTCAGTTGAGGGACATCTAGGTTGTTTCCAGGTTCTTGCTATTACAAATAATGCTGCTATAAACATAGTTGAGCTAATAGCTTTGGAGTGTGAATGTGCCTCTTTAGGGTATATACCCAGAAGTGGTATTGCTGGGTCCTTGGGGAGATTGATTCTCAATTTTCTGAGAAACCTCCATATTGTATTCCAAAGTGGCTGACAAGCTTACAATCCCACCAACAATGGAGGAGTGTTCCCTTTGCTCCGCATCCTCTCCAGCATAGGCTGTCATCTGTGCCTTTTATCTTAGCCAATCTAACAGGTGTTAGGTGGTATCTCAAAGTTGTTTTGATTTGCATTTCTCTGATGGCTAAAGATGAAGAGCACTTTTTCAGGTGACTTTCAGCCATTCATAGTTCCTCTGCTGAGAATTCCCTTTTTAAATCTGAACCCCATTTTTTGATAGGGTTATTCAAGGTTTTGGGATCTAAATTCTTGAGCACTTTATATACCTTAGAGATCAGTCCTCTATCACTTGTAGGGTTGGTGAAAATCTTTTCTCATTCTGTAGGCTGGAGTTTTGTCCTATTGACAGTGTCCTTGTCTTTGCAGAAGCTTCCCAGCTTCAGGAGATCCCACTTATTGATTGTTGTTCTTAGTGCCTGTGCCACTGGTGTTATATTTAGGAAGTGGTGGCCTGTGCCAATTTGTAGAAGTGTATTTCCCACTTTCTCTTCTATCAAGTTCAAAGTGGTTGGGGTTAAGTTGAGGTCTTTGATCCACTTGGATTTGAGTTTTGTGCA
>PVIH01025437.1:0-20690 GCA_004025045.1 Sigmodon hispidus
CATGTCAGATCTCCTTGAACTAGAATTATATATGATTATGAGCTGTCACGCAGTTAACAGGAAACAAAACTGGATCCTCTGCCAAAGGAGCAGGTGTTAACTGCTGAACTATCTATTCAGTCCACTGACTTTTGTGTGTGTGTGTGTGTGTGTGACAAGGTTTTATTGTGTGACAAGGTTTCATTGTGTTGCCCTGGCTGGCCTGGAACTTACTTATGTACTTTAGGTTGGCCTCAAACTCAGAGGAAAACATGTGCCACCATGCCTGGCAACAATTCCCCCATTTTTTATATGTATAAGTATATTTTAATACTGTATTGCATAATTATTTATTGAATCTGATGTTCAAAAGAACCTAGATATTTTTTTTTTCTCATAGCTGATTCATATTCTTCCCATGATTATAAATACTTACTTTGGTGCTCAGAACCTAGTTTCTTAAAAAATTACATACAAGTTTTACTATCTATTTTTAAGTCACAGTCATTTTTGAATAATAAATGGGAGAATATTTTTTTTATTTTATATTATTTAATTACTCAGATCATAAAATGCTTAGCAAGTAAATCACTTCCATTATTTTCTGCTAAATTGTTGAAAAATTTCTTTTATCAGATATTAGCTTGTGATATATACCAAATTTTTATTTTGTGCATCATCATGTGTATTCGGTTGTGTATGTTTATTTGTAGCTGCCTATGTTTTATTATAGTTTCATGCTCATATATCTGATTTTCTCATTTAAATTTTAATCTCTTATGTGAAAATGACACATGTACACTCTTACTTGTTTCACGATGTATGATACTGTGTAATTTATGTGCAAAAAAAGTTTGATTTGATGTGGATATTGACACATCATTAACCACGTTTGCTTCTTAAGCAAGGGAAATTTTTACTTTTCTGATACTATTTTGTGACCATGCATTTTGACCTGTAATCAGAATAAGAAAATGAAGGTAACTTCTCCCACATAGAAATGGATCCTGCTGGTTTTACTGAACCACATTCATAAGCTACAGACAGCATTACATGCTTTATATAATAGTCTTTTTATAGTTTCACAGTGACTTAATGAAATATAACGTTTATAACTTTAACACTCTAAAAATCCATGTGCTTCAGCAATAAAAGAAATCCAAGTCTGCCATCATAACTTGCATTAGACTTTGAACATGGTCTCTGTGATTTAGAATGAGAGGACTGTTACTTATAGATTTGTACTTCTGTGCCCTTCCTGAAATTTATAAAAAGGAAGCAATGTTTGTGACTTCCATAGTTATGACCTCTGGTAAGTTTTCCATGATGCAATAGATTGCCTCACACTCATATATTGCACAAATTCTTTATGGTATTATAATAAAACCCAGAGCCAGATATTAGGAAAAAGCTGAAATATCAGAGAGAGGAAACTGACACAGTCAGTTTTCACCCAGCTAACTTCTCAGACCAAACAGGGTAAATGTTACCTTCATGAGTCCTCAGGCTGAGTGGGCTAGCACACAAAAAAGGGGACAAACTTTAGCCTTCTACTGCCTCACATTTCTTTCTCTGCCCAGCTTACTTCCTTAAAGGTGTGTGCTACCACTGCCTGTCTCTCTTTGGCCTTGAACTCAGAGAGATCCAGATGGATCTCTGCCTCCCAAGTGATGGGATTAAAGGTATGAGTAAGCACTCCCTGACCTTCATGGCTTGTCTCTGTGATAACTCTGTCTTTTGATATTCCAGACTATTTTTATTAAAAATACAATATATCAGTACACTCATACACACATGGCAAATACCAACTAGACTCACTTGGTTATATCATTTCAAAAAGAAGGCATGCAGTTTGGAAAAGAATAGTTCAGGAGAGAAGGTAGATCAGGAAATATGGGGAGGGCATGTTCAAAAGACTTTGGATATATGTGTGAAATTTAGAAAGAATAATTGAAATATTTTTATGAAGCATGTTACAATCATGATTAAAATTAGATTGAATAGGATAATTTTCATAGATTTTATGGAAATAGCCTTGTAGCTTAAGGAATATGTTAGCATACTTGTAACTTTAATTCTGTTTTGCTTATAACCCAAAATTCTGCCCAACTCAAGGCAAAGTGATTGTGCTCCCTATTGTATTAGGTTTCAGGCCCAAACTTTTGAGCCTAGACCAGAGGTTTTACCAGCAGTCTGGCAGTCCCACAGAGACATACAGAGGTTTATATTTATTTTACACTGATCAGCCTAGGGCCCAGGTATTTAACTTGCTAAATCCTTTATCTTAACCCAATCCATTATTCTTGTTCAGCCATGCAGCTTGGTGCCTTTTCACAGAGCAGCATTTCAACTTCTTTCTTCTGAATCTTCTGCATCTCTTTGTGTCTGTGGCGGCTCTGCTCTACTCTGAGATGTTTCCAGAGTTTTCTTAGTCTAGTAGCCCCACCCACACTCCCTGTCTGCATCTGGCCAGTCAGGTTTTTATTAAACCAATAGCAGGGAAAATATTTACAGGGTACCATAATCCCACTACTGCTCACTTCTTGTGACTATAGCTTCCTTAGTAAATATTTTTACACATGTGAAAAAGGAAATAAAATGTTTCAAGTTTACAAATGTGCAGTTATTTGTGTTATCTCTGAAGTATTTTTTATAGTTCTTTCATTTAGATTTGAACACATTTTCTAGTATTAACAAATATACATTTAATGTAATCACTGTAATGAAAGTAGCTGAATCTTGACAGCAGTGAAAATTAGCAAAAGAAGTATTTTCTCAATTATGATTGTTAATAACTATTTAAACACCCTGTATTAAACTTATTAAAAGCTTGGCCATGCAGCCAACACTACTTAGAGAATTAATATGAGTACAGATCAGTACTCTTAGAATGCTTTATTGAGAGGTACCTATGAACAATGGAATTATAAAGAAAAGTTTTATGTTGTACAAATGTGATCAGAGATTAAAATGTAAGCAGCACTCAAAAGGGAACATTATGTGTACTATTACTAAAGTATGTTCTTAATACTTACATTTGGAATTTGTTGGATTCAAGTTTCTAGTACATGAGCTGTCTTAGACTACTAGAAGTACTTTTGTATATAAAATAGAAAATGCTGTTGTCATTGCAGTTATGTCAACTTTCATGCTTTTTGTTAGAATTTTGGTCAACATTATCAATTAGTATCAAGCACATACAAGTTAATTTGATAAAACTCCCTTAAATATTAAGAAACCTTAAATTTTTAATCATGACTTAATTGCTTAAAATGCAATTTTTGCTCAAGCACATTCAACCTTATACCCCATAATAGAAAGAAATCAGATCATTGTGTGTGACATTAATTTTTAAGAAATAACTAGGCATGCTCAATGCTGAGCAAGTCTTTGAAGAATTGGTTTAATGGGTAAACTGCAGTATACATCAAGATAAATCTCATTTGTTTATTACAACAAAGTTAGTTTTTCATGTGATATATAAATGTATGTGATATAATGTAATTAGAATATATAATGAACTAAATCAGAGAATGTCGCTCATTTCCAAAGTCCGGTGCATTGTGGCCTAATGATCTGAGTATAAGTTCTTTGTACTGAAGAATCTTGGGTAGCAAAGAATTGCAAGATATAATTTTTACCTAATAAATGATGGTGCATTTTAAAAATATATTATATTAAAACTTTGTACATCTAGACAGTTTATCTTAATGAAATTCACCCATGCACCATCTCCCCAATGTCTCAATATATCATCCAGCTTTGTGCTGCTTCTTTTCATAGTACTGTAATTTAGTTAGTGTAGCCCATAAACACATGTGAGGAGTCATTTGCTGAGCAACTTGACAGTGGCCACAACCTCCCTCAAAGAAAAGTGACTATCCCTCAGCATCCACCAGTTGCCAATTGCTCCTTTGATGCATAATTCTAATTTTTGTTTATCAATAAGAAATCAGGAGTCAGACATCAGGCTAAGAACATGAAAGATCAGAGAAGCATGATAGCAGCCACCAGTGACCTCTTCCTATCTTTTCTGTTCCTCCATCCAAAAGTGCTGGGATCCTATCTTAGTCATGTCTTACTGCTTCCTGTCTCCAATGGTTAATTTGGTCAGTTAGTAGTTAGTTCAGCCCTCTAATTCAAACTCATTTTATTGTCAGAATTCGATCAAAATATCACACAACATTCCTCAGCAAGGGATGGGACATAAGTAGTTATCCCCTTTACATGTTATAATTTCTAACTGGTTTAATATAGTGTAGGTCTTGTGCAAGTTGTCTCTGTTACTGAGTTAACATGTATAACAGCTGATTGATACATAGGCAAACTTGTTCTTCTGTTTAAATTAGATACTAACTAGCCAGATTGTTATCATATACATATTCAGGACTGGTAGTACAAATTTGAAATTTTTATTTATTTTTCTTTTTTTTTTTTGAAAATCAATATCAAACATTATACAAAAAAGCAAAACATTAATAATAGAAAACAAAAACACATACAGTAATAAACTTCTCTTTTCTCTAAAATGCATGAAACGTAAAAAATAAAATCTAAAGGTTCTTAAGCCAGGTTAGGCTCAGCTAGATATGAAGAAAGCACAGTAGGTCACAGCTAATGCCCATGGATGCATTGTGGCCACCACAAATTTCTGCTAACCAACCCTTCTACAGACAAACCAGAAGCTTTGGGTTTTTTTTGTGTGTTAAATCACTTTATTCATCCATCATCTTTCAATGAAAAAGAGAATGTATTTGCTTAAAGCCCACTAATGAGTGAGTGCATCCCCTGTTTATCTTTCTGGGTTTGTGATACCTTACTCAGGAGGATATTCTCCAAATCCATCTATTTACCAGCAAATTTTAGTATATCATTTTTTTTCTTACTGCTGAGTAGTACTCCATTGTGTACATGTACCACAGTTTATTAATTCATTCCTCAGTTGAGGGGCATCTAGGTTTTATTCCAGGTTCTTGCTATTATGAATAATACTGCTATGATGCTATGAACATAGTTGAGCTAATGTTTTTGAGGTGTGAATGTACGTCTTTAGGGTATATGCCCAATAGTGGTATTACTGGATTCTTGGGGAGACTGATTCCCAGTTTTCTGAGAAACTGCCATACTGCATTCCATAGTGGCTGAACCAGCTTACACTTCCACCAACAATAGAGGAGGGTTCCCCTCACTCCACATCCTTTCCATCATAGGCCATCATTTGTGTTTTTGATCTTAGCTATTCTAGCAGGTATAAGGTGATATCTCAAAGTTGTTTTTATTTACATTTTTTGATAGCTAAAGATGTTGAGGATTTGTTCATTTCTTCCAATTTTTTTATTTGTTTTTTTTTCTTCTGTTTCTTTAAGTGACTTTTTCTTATCCTCCTTTAAGACTCCTATAATCTTCATAACGGTGTTTGTATTGTTGTTTCTTTCTGTTTCTCCTTCTCCTTTGCTCAAGTCTTGGGGTTGTAGAGCCATCAGCTTCTTCTGGTGAAGTCTTGTTCTTTATATTGTTATATGTATCCTTGCATAGGTATCTGCCCATTGCTTTTTTGGTTCACTCTAGTCAGGTATTAGTGGAATCTTAGTCAGTTGTGGCCACAGAGGTTGTGTGTCTCCTGTCTGTTCTGGAGTCTACATGATTTTTTACTTGTGTCAAGTCATGGAATCCTCATTGTCTAAAGCCACCTGATTCCCACTCTGCCTCGGACAACACGGGATCAGGCTGTTCAGAGAGATGTCTGTCCGTCTTTGTTGATACATCCTGCCTTGAAGACAGGCCCTGGGCGTCTTTGATTTGACCCTTGGTATTGCTGGGGAAGGCTTCTCTCAGCACTGGTCCAGAAAAGGCCTGTCTATGAGGTCAAGTCTGGGACTGTGGCTTTAGCCTCTGGGATGAGGTCCCCAGTGTGTGTGTGGGGCAGGCGCTGAAACATCCTCACCTCCCCCTCTGCTTTGAACCTTGGATCTTTGCTTTTTGAAGCCACCTAAGTCACACTCTGCCTTGGACAACACAGGGTCACGCTTTTCTGACCAATTTTAAATAAAAAAATTAAAAAATTAAAAAATAAACAAATATAAAAAAAGTTTACCAAAGAGTTTATTGACTCTGTGTCGAAGGTATAACCTGACCATCACTTGTCCCATCACAATGCTTGGTGATTATGCCCCTCTTACAGATGTGTCTTAAGGACAGAGTAGCCAGCCAGTTCATCTCTATGGGCAGCTTTGATGGGATCTGAGATATATAATTCTTAAGCACCACTGGAACTACTTAATGGAGCTTGTGGCTTGGTAGTCTGGAAGACATCTGCCAAAATCAAGAGCCATGGTTATTTTCTTGGGAAAAGAGAGTTTTAATGCTCCCTGGGTACCATATAAAAAGTAATGCTAATAGAGACAAGAACTTTTGTTTAACCTCTTACTTTCTTGTTCTTAATATCTACCTCTTCCCTCTGGCTTTAGTTTACACCTTTCTTCTCAGCTCAGGAATATTTGCCCTGGCCTCCTTCCACCCAACTTTATTGAATTTCAAATTACTTTCTCCTTTCTCTGACTCAGAACCCAGGATTGTTTATGGCCAGGTCCTTCTTTCCACATCCTTCTACAGGGAAAATATTCCTTTACTACACAGCCAACAAGAAGAACTTTACCTAATTAACATACAGCAATTAGTGTTTGACCAAGCATAACTGCCTCCTTCTCTGGCTTCAAAATCTGGACAAGGACTCAAAATGTTAAAAATTCAGTCCAACAGTAAAATGGCACATATATTATTTAAGGGGGGGCATTCTTTTTAATTTTTAACCTGAGAATTTTATTTTTTGGTTCTCTTAAAATGAGAGATACTGTACAACATAATTAAATAAATTTTTAGAAAACAGAGTATCTCTATGAATGAATGTTATTTTCCCACATGGAGCCAAGGTCATCATGTTTCTATACAGATCTATATATAATAGTATTAGTTTGCAGCTTTATATTCTAACCTGCTACTAAGGTGTATTGTATTTTGGAAATGCCCTGGAGGCTCTCCCCTGGGCACAGCTATCTTCTCAGATAGACTTCTGATAGGAATTGGATAGCTGACAATTCACAATTAAGATGCCAGCCGTTACCTAGGAGAGCTGTGTGGTTTGTTGAAAGAAGATCCATGTGCACTAGACAACATTATTTGCTCTGTGACTCCAGCAGTTTGACTGATGGTAGATAATGTACAGTTAATTTAGGGAGAATTCCCTACAATCCAGAAGGCTATAGGTGCATAGCCTTTCACATCAGAGGGCTTCAACCTGTAAACCTTGTGTAGAGATGGAATCAATACAGGCAGAATGTAGAAAAGAGCATCATGTTACATTGTTCTTTGACATGTAAAGGAGCTTCCTTAACAAGAAATAGTTTAGTAGCCTACAACATGGATATGTTTTTAAAGCCTTCTTTCATTCCAAATAACCCCAAATCTAGATATTAGATCTCTTTTGCAATATTCAGTGTTTCTGATGATATTCAGATTGCCTCCAGTTCTTATTTTGAAAGAATATATCCCTTAGTTTTAAGTAGAAATCTAGTAGTGCATGTGTGTGTGGGGAAGGGGCATAATATTATACTCTACCTCATTTTATGTCAGCTTACTAATTAATTTCTTTGAGATCCATTCTTACATTTGTTTTTTCAATATTCATTTATCCAAACGTACTGAAGTCTGAAGTGCTGTAAACAAATTTTCAAAAAAAAAATTGTTATCATAAATTTCCTGATGTGAATTAATGTTTGTCTGAGAATAAAGGACACACTGAAATAGATCAAATCTAAATCTGTATTAAACATTAATGGATTTTTCTTTCATATAGAAAATGTTTAAGAAGTTTGTAATGTGTTGGAGCTCAGCATTCTGAACATCGATTAAAATGGCATAATGCTTTTATTATGATTGGGCATCACTCAAGATAGTATTTGATCTTAAGATACACTTTAAGTTTAAAAATATTTCTTTAGTTTACTTACCTGTCGCGTGCCACCTCGCCAGCAAGGAACACTCAACACTGGATCCTTCTCTTTGCAGTTTATTCAGGCCTTTCAAATATCTTCTTGTCTTTCACTCACTCACTCTCACTCTCACTCTCAGACCTATGACGAAAGACCCACTCACTCACTCTTAGACGAATGACGAACGACCCTGGGGGGAAGTCCTCTCATGGCTAAATACCCTGTGGGCCTCCAATCCTGGTAAGCCACGTAGACATCGCCCATAGGTCCTGAGGTGCGGAAACAAGCCACCATCCTTGCCTACAGCCAATAAGGAGTTGTTTACTCCTGAGAGCACTCACCATCCCATCAGGAAGGTGCAAGGCAGAAACCAGCACCACCTTTAGGGTGTGGTACAACGTAGCTCCCTACACTTACCCATTATTATTTTCTTCTGGGAACAAATATGGGATGTGTTTTGGTCAATCATTAGTAGGCTTTCATTAATTTAGTTATCAGCAATTATTTTTTCTAACTTATAATTGATATATACTATTTATATATATATTCATAGGATAGGCTTTGACATTTTAATACATATATGCAATATGTAATGATCACATCAGAATATTTAAATAGAAATCACTCGAAGCACTTTACAATTTTATGGTATGGACATTAAAATTTATCTCCATTAGCTATTATGATATAAACAACTAATTGCCACTAATTGGTCTTTAACTTTGCTGTTGAACGTTAGATATCATTCATCATATTATATGCTTATACTTATTTTTGAATTAATTTTAAGTAATAATTCATGGGCCAATTCTAGTATTCACTTTCATGAGTTCTTTTCCCTTTCTAATGATCCTTGGAGTTAAATATATATATATATATATATATATATATATATATATATATATATATATATACTGTTGTAGTAGAGTTGATAGAGTAGAAGTAAGAACCAATTACATATTGATTAATATTTCAAATATGTGAATAGACATTTCTGTGCCATCAATATGAAGGATTCTAGATTAATGTGAATAACCAAGCAGTTCTTGCAGATTGAAGAACCATGTTAGTTGCATACTGTGATTGTACATATAAGCCTGTTCTGGGACTTTCAGTTTGTGTGCTCATAGCAGACTTGAAATCACATCAAATTATTCAATTGTTATTTTTAAAACAATTGAATGAATTGATAATTTTTATTGTGGAGAGTTCATATATCTAATCATGTGTTGCATCTCAGTGTTGTATGGTTGTATGTATAAACTGGAGTCATATTTAACAGTGTATTTCATCTTATTTGTCTTTTGATCTTTTATTCAATCACTCAATAGAGTTTTACAATTCATTATTACTGAATTTTAGTTCAGATTAGTCCTTTTGGAAAGAGATATTAAAAGAAAGAGGTTGGTCTTGCCAAAAAAGTTCACTGAATTATTTGAAAATTCAGTATAAATAATGCAATTAAGGTGAAACACAGAGATAATGAAGGACGTTAGCAGAAAGTGATAGAAAATGACAGTCTGTGACATTCTGATTGAGCAGAGACTTCTGTAAAGTCAAATAAGCACCTTTTCCCTCAAATTAAAAGCATGCATTTACACTTTCCCTAGGTACTTCTCAATACTGTTTTTTTTATCTAAGTATCAATTTATATTTACTACATACTTTGAAGCTAATTTTAAATGTCTGTATTTAATTAAGTCTCTGTATTTTGATAACTGTTCTTTTTAGTAAGAACTTTCTACTCTGAAGAAATATTGTATTGATCAGTAAATAGAAAAAAATAGGTTTTTCTTGGATGTTCTATTTGTGTGTGTGTGTGTGTGTGTGTGTGTGTGTGTGTGTGTGTGATGGGATAAACAGTTTCTGTTATGAGTATCCTGCTGTATGTTTCAAATACTGTGAGGAGAATGCTATGAAAAAAAGTATATTTTGGGGTATTTCTGCTATTTTTATTTTCTTGAGGTTCTTATTCTTTTATTATGAAACATAAAATGAATATTCAAAAAAGATGCTGATGTGCCCAGAGAGAAGACCCCCCCCCCCAAAAAAAGGCCACTATGAGGCTGGTCTGATGTAACAGCAAAAAATCTCTTTATTCCAAGGCAGCTTGGGCCACTCATCTGTCCAATGTACCTGTAGATTAGGAGTGCCCCTTAGCAGCAGGAGGAAAGTGATTTTATTTGGGGAGGGCTTTAGGGGCTTCTGAGCTGCTGGATTACAGTACTGTGATTGGTCCAGGCTTATGCTAGGGGTACCTGTTATGAATTCATTGGCTACTTTGAATTCTGGAGATGTTTCAACATTTAGCAGTGGTTGTTAAGGTTTACTTATATCATCAGATCAGCAGAGGTGTACCTGGAGATTATATGTTCTATTGTTAATATCTCTTTCCCAGGAAGAGAATGTTTGGAATGTCAGGTATTTCCCCTTAGGTGCTGGCTCCTCCATGAATGTGTCCACTCATGGGCCTTTTCTGGAATCACCAGATTCTGCTGTGTGGTATTCATTAAGCCTGTCATAGCCATTGTGTGGCCAAGCTACTCTGAGCCCCACAATACCTTACTGATTTTGTTTTTGCATGTAAATATGGCCATTGACACATGTAAGGTATAATTTACATTATGAAATGAAAAAGAAACCCAGAAAAAAAATCAAATAATTCTTTTTGGGTTAGTATTGGGGATTGAACATTATACACTGACCTATATCACCAGGCTTTAGTCTCTAACCCAGGCTGGCATTGAACTTGTGATCCTTTGGCTTCCACCTTCAGAGTAACATGGATTTTACGTCTGTTGCAGCAGGTCTGGCTTAATTGATCATTTTTTGCATTAGTTGTTGATAAATGAACTTGAATGGGAGGGAAGTATCAATTGAAAAGGACTAGATTCTGATTGTTTTTTGCTATTTACATTTGTGGTCAAAAAAAGCTAGTCACCTTTTTGGTTTCTTTATCTGGGAAGGGGAATAACTTGCTTGATTTTATGGCCAGGAGAGCTACATTTTCACAGTGTCTTCTTTTTTTTACCAGTTTACTTGTAAAGGAAGACAAATTTCTTCCTTGTCATCCTGTTTTTTGCCTTCTTCCCTCCCTTCCGCCTTCTCCCCTTTCTCCTTCCTTCCCTCTTTCTCTCCTCCTCTTCCTCCCTCTTTTATGTCCTTCCATATACATTATATTTTATTTTGACTTTTAAATGTCAAAATGAAAAGAAATTTGTTAGCACATATTTATTGTACCTACATGACTTGTTTCACTGTGATAGAAAAATAGAGTTTTGTCCTAGTAACTGACAATACACATTTAAGGTTTCTATTTTGTTCAATATGTTTTAAAAATAATTTTGAATATTTACAGTTTAAGATTCAGTGTTTTGAAAAGTTTCACTTATGTCAAATGTATTAGGAAATTTATATTTGTCAGGGATTAGAAAATTTCAAAAAATATGTAATGTATATAGTGGTTACTAAAGTAAATAATAGTATATTATACTCTTGAAAATTGCCAAGATATTACATTTTTATTGTTTTTGCAAGGGGTGAAAAATCATGAGGAAATGAGAAATGTATATGTTGTTACTTCACAGCTATATGAATAAGTCATGTATGTACTATAAATAGAATAAGTCATGTATCTACTATAAATATATACAATTTCCATCACTTAGAATACACTGAATAAAAATGAATTTAACCAGATAGATTCAGACAAAAATACATTATCTCCACAGTTTAGTTTTCAGTTTTACATAGATATATTTGTAAAATTATATAAAGATTAACACAAAAAAGACATAACTTCCTATACTTAAAATTCATGTTTTTAGTAATCAACATTTACACTTTCCAAATTCAATCCAAAATGAGAACCCCAAAAAATGATTCTCTTTAGATATATGGGTAGATATCTTGTGCTAAAAATATCTATGAATACTTTGATCTTTGTCTATATAGCAGTCACAATATACAATGAGATGTTAATTACATGTTTTTCAAATTATACCTGGTAGGTAAGAAGAAAGGTTGCATTTTTATTTTGTACTCATCAAAGAACAATTGTCTTTCAGCTTTTCTTACTCTTCTAATACTGCAGGACAATTCACTTACCACTTGTTTACTTCCCAGTGGGATCAGATAATATAATATACAATTTGGGTTAAGAAAATGGCTTATGAGCTTGCATTTTGTGCTAATGTCATGGTTTGCAGTGATTGCATTCAAGGGCTTATAAAAACTCTCAACCTACTTTCATTGTTAAGATTTTCAGGTTAGGCATGTGGCTTCTTGGAAAAAAATCATTTTAATAAATCTCAATGGAACCAACAGAAATTGGATGTCCTGTGGAGTACATGATAGAATTTTAGTTGTATTACTTAGCTTTGGAAAATAAACCAATACTTTTTTTTTCTTGAGGAAGTTAATATTCTATTGTAAACCTGAGTTGTTATATCACTAAACTATTACATTTAGTAGGTTTTCTAACATTATTAGAGTTCAATTGCAAACATATCAAGATATAAAATATGACTGCCTTTGGCTTTCTGAGTATATGAAATGTTCTGTACTCTTGCTTTTTGCCCTATTTAGTATATATCAAGAAATTTATTTTTCTTTTTATTTGCACTTTAAAAAATTTATCCTATTACTACTACAGGATGCACTACTACAGGATGCAAGTTGTATTATACTTTTATAACTTTTAAATGCAAATATGAAAGAAAATATTTTTCATTGTATCCTGTTGATATTAAAAATAGATATATTTAAAGCTATTTCTTAGACTTTCTCCAAAGTAATTTAGGCAGACTAAGAAATTGATTTTAATAAATAGAAAACTGTTCTCTGAGAAAAAAGTTGTAGTTGAATTTATTTTGTAAGATGAATTTGTGTATATCTTGAGGTATTACAGTATTTTGTTATAACAATATGGAAGAAGTATTTGTTTGCATATAATATGATCAACCTTCAAAGGTGAACATTTCTCTGGAATTTGTTTGTATATAATATGATCAACCATAAAAGGTGAACATTTCTCCTCTTGAGGGTATGTGAACCACATTGGACATAGCAGGATCTTGCCACTGGAACTAATGGAGAGAATAAATGCAATCAGAGAGAATGACTGGATGTCTTCTTTGGGAATTTCTAACGAAATTGTACTCTATTGCATCATTCAAGTCAAAGCCTCTGAGAGGCAAAGCTAGAAAATTGATACATTCAACCTTTATGTGAATCAGGTGAAATAAATGGTCAGCAAGTGTCATGCTTCAAAGCTTGTTGCACAAATACCTGGAAATAGCAGCATTGCATCAAATAGGTATATCATAATTGGTCAGAGATAGTTCTTGCATTAATCCATGAATGTGAATCATTTCAAAGAATTCAAAATCCTAGTTCTATTTTATTTACATTCATGTAGACACAAATGAATGCATATAAATATTTTTATTTTATTTAAACCCAGTTAAAGTATATGTACATTGCTATTCTATTTGTTTTTATTTTAACATTTTCTTTTGGATGGATATATATATATATATCAATATATATATTTATAGAGAGAGCGACAATTATGAAATTAATTTAGCTGAACAACACATTGGTTAAAGGTGGTGAAGCAAGGAAGTTTACTTTTTCTACTATTTGGAGATACTGATCCATGAAGTAAATATACAACATTGTTTTTACTTATTCACATGGATTTCATTCTCTTTATCCAAGTACATATAGCATGAATTTAGTTATCATTGCGTTGATGAACATTTCTTCAGGAACATTGGTATTAAAATTTGATGATCTTGTCTACAAATTGGAAAGAATATTTACAATATAGTTCTTTTCTTTAAATGCTTAAATTTATTGTTTCATGTGTTATAATTTTTACCCTTTTTTTGATTCCCTCAGAAACTTTGAAGTATCATTCATTTTATGTCCTCTTTCAGTGATTTCGGTTGTAGTATGAGATGCCACATGGGATTAGAACACCATTAGAGAGAAATCCAATCCTTTGTACAGAACACATAACCCTCTATACTAGCCTTTAGTGCTGCACAAACAGTGATAAAGGGGTGACATGACTAATATTGCACTCCTTCTCATGAGACCAATTGCTTTTACAACTTATGGGACTTAGTGTAGAACTTTCTAATTTTAGCTTTAACTTCTTTGAAAGGATGCTATAAATCTAGAAAATCTAATCAAACTGAGCATTTGATCACTGTGTCTTTTTATATTTGTGCATGTGTAAAATAGACTTCTCTCTTCACCAAATATTAAGATGATATTTGCTAGAAATGTGATGAGGCAATTTTGAGATTAAATATCTAATTCTGAATAAAATATTGATGTTTTGTGAAACTGAAAGATTCTTTTTTATGGATACCTGAAAGACAACAAAATTTTATTCTCTTCTTTAATAGAATAACTACATTTATTGATAGTTTTTCTCATTTTGGGATACACAAAAAAAACTAGATGTGGGAGAGTATTGCTTTCTCTCACATTTAGTGTTAAATGGATTCTTTTATACTTCCTTTCAGTTCATATTTATTAGTTTAAGTTATCCCTTACAAAATAATGACATCAGACGTTCAGAAAGCTTAGTAGTTCCTGGTTTTAAGCTTTAATATATTTTACCTTCAAAAGTTAATAGTTTACTAGTTTTTGAGAATTTATAAAATGTATTATGTTTATATTAACCCCAACTACTTCCTTGCCTACTTTCCTTTTCATACATACCCAACTATATGTCTTCATTTCTATTTAAATCATTGAGTCTAATTTATGCTGCCTATATACTCTTGGGTGTGGGGTACTTCATTGGAGGACAGTGCACATGTCAGGAACTATATCAAGGAAAAACAAACAAACAATAACTTTCCCTTTCTAGTCAATTATCAATAGCCCTTGTGCTGTGGATGAACTTCATGCTTCTTTCCCCCATTCTATGCTGGGAATTTGTCTACATTGAGCTTGAACAGGACCTGTATGTGCTGTTTACAAGTCCTGTGAGTTCATATGAGTTAATATATGCTTTACTAGGTATGGAAAATACCCTTTTATTTGTAATCATCAACTGCTTCTGGCTCTTACAATCTTTCCAATTCCACTTTTGCAATCATGACTTTTGAGGCTTGGGAGGAAAGAGTGTAATATGGATGTCATATTTAGAGCTATGCATACTACAATCTCTTATTCTCTGCTCCTTGAAGAGTTACAGTTCCACATGTTAATAATCTACTGTGAAAAGAAACTTTTATTATGAGATTTGAGATATGTGTTTATCTATGGGTATAACAGCACCATTGGGAGTTGGTTTAAGATTAAGCCATTAATCAGAGTAATAGAAGTAGTTTATCTTGTAGGTTCTATGACCTGTCTAGCCACTGGTTCTTGATTCCAGTTATGGTTCTAGTGATGGCATCTATATTTTAGAGTTGGCCTCATATCCAATCAGGAAGTGATTGGTGTTTCTTAGGACATTTATGGTACATTTGTACTTTGTCAGGCTAGTTGTTACTATAAATTACAGAGTTCATAGCTGAACAAGATTCATGATTGTTTTTATCCTTCTGTAGTTTGTATGGCACCATCCAAAATTATGAAAGTTAACTAGTAGAGATGAAACTTCTAGATAAATAACAATTTGAATTCTCTATGTTGTATGACTCATGAATGGGTTGTAATCAGCACTGCATAGTTACCATCAAGTTATAAAAGATAATCAAGAGCAATGACAGTAAAATACATTTAAGATTGTGCATGAACTATAATCCCTATCCCAGTCACACAGATACACAGCAATATAAATTCCATGGTGTGTCCAGGTAGCACTAGGCATTATCTAATTGAAATGTACACAAAATTTTAAGCTATAGCATAACTAATAATATAATGTGAGCTCCAAATACTTAATTTTCACTTCTTAGTTATGAAATAATCATTTAAAATCTGGTATGGCTTTGATGCGGAAAGCTGCTTTTGTACACTGTAAATATTTAGCACTTGAATTGGTTTAATAACTCTTGATTGGCTGAGCATATAGATGAAACTACTAGACTAGGAGAATTCTGGAAAGAGCAAAAGCAGAGAAGAAAGTTGCCAGCTGAATGCAGAGGAAGCAAGATGAGAATGCTGTCCTGAGAAAGAGTTCTAAGCCATATAGCTAAATGTAGATAAGAATTATGGGTTAATTAAGTGTAACAGCTAGTTACTAGTAGCCTAAGCTCCTCGTTGACGATTGATAAGTAATAATAAATTTCCAAATAAATTATAAGGGAAATATCTCCTATGTATTTTAGAATCGCTGCCAGGACAGAAACTTCTGCCTACATATGATGCCCAAATGTCTGGCAAGACTTCCCACTGAAAACCTAACAAAAACTTTAAAAAAACGATTCTAAACAGAAAAGAACAGACTCAAGCATGGCTTCTTGGTAGCAACATTTTCTAAGCTGGGCTTTGTTTGCCAGGGGTAAGCAGAGGTGCTTTGTCTTGAAGAGATTGCCGTCTGAAGATGATTTCTGCTCCCAAACTCTTAAATGGGTTTATGAGCAGTAGATGACATTGCTGTTCAGGAGTGGCATGGACTCTCAATCTTCCCAAAGTTGGAGTGGTAAACATGGCTTCAAGATCTGGCTCTAACCATACCTCCACTATTAATCTAGCTTCTTATGGATCCATGGTATGGGTCAGAACCAATCACCAAAGCTGTCACTTCAGTGTTAGCGTAGCAGATTAAAGATAAATGTGGTCAGGAAAAGATAGAGATATACAGCAAAGACTTATTCAGATGCAAAAAACAAAACAAAACAAAACAAAAAAACTCTCAAAACAGTTTACAGTGTGTTTAAAAATATACATAGGCTTGGGAGAGAAAAGAAAAAAGTGTTGATAAAGTTCTTATAAAAGAAATAGAGTAAAAAAAAATAGTAAGCCACTTAAAGAAAAAATATTCACCAAGCCAAGATACTGAATATTATTATGTTTTCTTTGATTTTTTTTTTTTTACTGCACAGTATGGAGCAAGAATTGCTAAGAGGCATTTGATTACAAATGCTGGTAAATAAAACCAACCTATATATTTTGAAAATACCTTGATTTCAAAATTTAAGTCAAAAAATGTTACTATGAAAGAGAGGATTTATTTTTACTTTCACAGAAAATGAGAGGCTGTAGATTTATTCTAGGTTAAAGAAAATAAGGTTTGATTGAGAAAGATTCCCTGCAAATTTTTGATGAGAACAAATGGTCTAGATGAACTAACTTTTTAGAGCCCCTCTCTTTAGTTTCCTTTGTGATCTGCATCTAGACTGACTTCAGAATACTCCAGTCAAGATTTGTCTATGATGCTGAATTTTCTCATGGTCCTTCAGATATTACCAGCACCCCCAATCAGCAGGAATTAGTTTATAAAACTATGCCTACATTTCCAAAAAAAAATTGGATTATGGTGGATGTTGATCTTTGTGTAGGATATTTGGTTTTAAATTCTTATTTATCACAGTTAATCTCTTTCTCAAGAAGAAAAGTAGTATGATATAAAAATAATGGGTAAAAAGGTAGATTATTATGATAAAAAGAGCTAGATTATTAAATCTACTTCAATTCAAAGTACAAGTGTTAATCTTACATATTTTACATTGGTATAGGTTTTAGTTTATTGATATAAATTTTAAGTTAATTTTGTTATGATGTATGTATGTTTCTATTCTTGTTTAAGGTATTATGTTTATATAGCTCAATTAATAATGTACTGCATATAAAAGTACAGAGTAATAGGCAGCCCTCTATAATAGTCCAAATTATATTTATGTTAGTTAGGCTTTTTAGGTATACAAAGATATATTTCAGAGAAATAGATAATCTTCAAACACTTCAAAGACCCACAGAATATGGTACTTGGTATGTTTTATAACCTAAACTTTTTCATGAGAATGAAAGAAGTTTGCTTGTTGCAGCACTAATCTACTTCAAACAAGATGGTGGGTGTCTTAGAACTTCCATATGGAATTTGTTTTACTAATTATAAAAGATAGCTATGTGGACAAGGAAACTGTCCTTGCCTTGACTGGTAACAGTATGTTGTTCAAATTGGACGAGCAAGACATAGAAGAAAGTGACTAAAGAACTTTTCCAAAACAAGGTAGGATGGTCTTTTAATTTGCCTCACAGATAATTCTTTCAGATCTACTGGGCCTGTAGGCCAGAGTTGGATGCCCCAATGTTACAGAAGAATTTTGGGTGACTGTCCAGGCAGTCTGTTATCTATGTTGTTAGGTAACCTTTCACCATTATAGGGTCTTTGATGGAACTTAAGACTAAACAGGTTTAATTATAGTTTTCCTTAGTTGTACTAAAATAAAAATTAGAGACAGAGTTTAGGCTCACCAAATATGACTGACTTCAGAGTCAGTTTATTTTCTTTAAAAAACACATCCGCTTTATGTGCTTCAGCAAGATTTCTATCCTGGCTCTTTGTCCTGTGGTAGTGAGAGTGTTTGTGATTGGGAGGGTGTATATAGCAGTCTAGAGTTCTAAGCTTAGGTCTTGCTTCCAAAAAACCTTCTCTACTTAACATTTTCTATGCTGGTGGTTGTGTAATTGGCCAAGCACTAAAATCAGTTTTAATGCCATTAAACCATACTTTACTGCCATCTCTTCTCCACTAGGGACTGATTCCATAGTTTTTGGGCAGTGCCCCACAATTTGAATTATTAGCACATTCACAATGATTCACATAATTACAGCAAAACTTACTCCTGATGTTACAGTTTAAAAACAAAATAAAAAAAACAACCAACAACAAAAACACAGCCATGTGAACAAGACGACATTTTGTCTTAAATTAAATTGTTTCATCTTGTCTTTTTTGTCTGTGTGTTTTTGTTGCATATGCCTAGCTACCTGCTATAATGAATGCACACAGAGAATTTAGCTTGAGGCTACACCATGCTTAATGCCTGGAAGAAATAGTATTAATAAGAAAAGTGAAGGACAGGGAAATACTTATGGAGTTCCTGAGTATCACCTTGATACATCATGATTAGTTCACCCCCTACCAGGAAAGTCCTCTTGGGTTCCATTTCTACTTTAAGAACTTAAGGGTCCACTAGACTTTCTCTTCCTATTTTCCAGATGCATCCTCATTTGAGACTTTGTACTCCACACCTTCTAAGAAGTAAACTTGTTCTCTCTCACTGACATTTTATGATTGTATATTTTATGTAAATACAAGTAAATTTCACTGACTGAATCTAAAATGCTCATAATTTTGAAGTAGTTTGTGATATGTGTGTAAAAGTTTTAAAATGAACAAATATAAATTGTTTTGTTCTGTCAAATAATTTCCTAGAGAATGAAAAGAACAACCCTAATAATTCTAATAGTACTGGGTGCAATGGAAGTATGCGTAATATGTAGAATTTCAAAAAAAACTAATTTTGAAGTGTTAAATTTGAAGAAATTAGTGATTTTCTTTTTAAATGCCAAAGCAGATACTGAAGGCTTTATATATCTATTTGTTTAGACTATGTTAAGCTTATTGCTGTATGATGGTATTTGCAGATTTCTCTTTGATTAAATACAACATATTATACTTAGAACTGATGTCTCTATCTTTCTGCCACAACCTCACTGATTATTCTGTTTTTAGGGAAAATCGCACATTGCAATGGATGATTACATGCCTCAATTGCTCATTGCAAATTATCATTACAATGCCATATTGATTTTTTATTTCCCTTCTGAAAATTAAAGCCATATTAATTTAAAATGAGCTTCCATATATATTGTGGATGTGACTGGTTTTGAATCTCAGCTATTTTAAATAATACGTTTATCAGTTATCTGATGACTCTGTCAATGTGATAAAAAATATATGTGATGGGAGGAGAAAGGGACCTTGAATAAGGATATACAAGGATAGAAAGTGTGACTTCTTTGAAAATAAATAAATAAATAAATAAATAAATAAATAAATGAAAAAAATAAATGGTAACTATGTTGATATTCATTTAAGTTAGATATGAGAAGGACAGTGTCTATTGTGATCATATACCACCATAAAGGCATCTTAATGGAAGAAAAAAATTACTGGGATGATTACAGTTTCAGAGGGTTAAAATCTATGTCCTTCATGATAGGGATCATGTTGGCAGGCTCTGGATCAGTGGCTAAGAGCTTACATCTTGTTTCAGATCATTAACAACCTAAGAAAATTAAGGTGTATGACGTGTAATGTACACATGGTTTCAATATATGGAGGATCTCGACAGTACATTACTAAAGTGGTACAGTGCTTGCCTAGCATGTATGAAGCCTAGTATTTTCTCGACAATGTCATAACATTTGTGTATGTTTGTAGATAGTAGAAATTCTAATTACTATTTTATAAACATCTCTGTATTTATTTAGTTTTTTGAAATCCTTGGGTAATCTGAGATTGCCTAGTATTTGTGGTTTCATATGGTACAATTAATAAATATGTATCATTTACAAATATGTTATATATTTTATGTAAGATAATTTATTGATTCAATAGAAAATGATAGAGGAATTATACTATTTTTAGAGAATTTATAATTTAAATGAATCAGTAAGATACGTTATAAAAACCATGTCAGACATCAAAAGATAAGATTATATGTTTTAAAGAAGAACCCATGTAATCTCCAGGTATTGGAGACATAGCTGATGGCTTAAAATGGTTATTTGAGACTATGA
>PVIH01025438.1:0-20690 GCA_004025045.1 Sigmodon hispidus
TAGGTTGTTTCCAGGTTCTTGCTATTACAAATAATGCTGCTATGAACATAGTTGAGCTAATACCTTTGGAGTGTGAATGTGCCTCTTTAGGGTATACACCCAGAAGTGGTATTGCTGGGTCCTTGGGGAGATTGATTCTCAATTTTCTGAGAAACCACCATATTGCATTCCAAAGTGGCTGAACAAGCTTACACTCCCATCAACAATGAAGTAGTGTTCCCCTTGATACACATCCTCTCCAACATAGGCTGTCATCTGTGCCTTTTATCTTAGCCAATCTAACAGGTATTAGGTGGTATCTCAAAGTTGTTTTGATTTGCATTCTCTGATGGCTAAAGATGATGAGCACTTTTAAAGGGGCCTTTCAGCCATTCGTAATTCCTCTGCTGAGAATTCCCTTTTTAGATCTGTGCCCCATTTGTTGATTAGGTTATTCAAAGTTTTGGGCTCTAGATGCTTGAGCTCTTTATATATCTTAGAGATCAGTCCTCTATCACTTGTAGCGTTGGTGAAAATATTTTCCCATTCTGTAGGCTGTCATTTTGTCCTATTACAGTGTCCTTGGCTTTACAGAAGCTTCTTAGCTTCAGGAAATCCCACTTTTTGATTGTTGATCTCAGTGTCTGTGCCACTGGTGTTATATTTAGGAAGTGGTGGCCTGTGCCAATTCATAGAAGTGTATTTCCCACTTTCTTTTCTTTTTTTTTTTCATTTTTTTTCCTTCTTTATTTTGTATTTATCAAAAAAAAAACACAGTAAAAAGAATTTAAAATGTGGAAGAGTTAACAACTATACAGAACTATACAGAGGATAAGAATGATAAGCATGGCTTATCAAGGGTAGAAATACAAATAAGATTGCTACACCTATATTTTCTTTGTGTTCATCTTTCCCTCTGAATTTTTTTTTCCATCCCTGTATATCCTTATTCAAGGTCTCACAATTAGGATATAGCAAAACACTTGTGAAAATTAACCCACTTTCTTTTCTACCAAGTTCAAAGTGCCTGGGTTTATGTTGAGGTCTTTGATCCACTTGGATTTGAGTTTTGTGCAGGGTGACAGGCTTGGATCTATTTGCATTTTTCTACACACTTCCATCCAGCTATGCCAACACCATTTGTTAAATATACTATCTTTTTTCCATTGAATGTTTTGGGCCTTTTTGTCAAAGATCAGGTGTTCATAGGTTTTTGGGTTAATGTCTGGATCCTCAATTTTATTCCAATCGTCCACAAGTCTGTTTTTATGACAGTACCAGGCTGTTTTTATTACTGTAGCTCTATAATATAACTTGAAGTCAGGGATGGTGATACCTCCTGAGGTTCTTTTGTTGATTAAAATTGTTTTGGCAATCCTGGCTTTCCTGTTATTCTAAATAAAATTGAGTATTGTTCTTTCAAGGTCCAAGAAATATTGTGTTGGGATAATGATGGGCAGTGCATTGAATCTGTAGATTGCCTTTGATAGAATTGCCATTTTTACTATGTTGATCCTACCTATCAAGGAACATGGGAGAGCTTTCTATTTTCTGATATCCTCTTCAATTTCTTTCTTCAGTGATTTAAAATTTTTGTCAAATAGGTCTGTTAGTTCCTTGGTTATAGTTACTCCAAGGTATTTAATACTATTTGCTGCTATTATAAAGGGTGATGTTTCCCTTACTTCTTTTTCAGCTCTTCTATCTTTAGTGTATAGAAGGGCTACTGATTTCTTTGAGTTAATCTTGTATCCTGCTACATTGCTGAAGGTGTTTATCAGCTGTAGTAGTTCCTTGGAAGAATTTTGTGGGTCACTTATGTATACAGTCATATCATCTGCAAATAGAGATAGCTTCACTTCTTTTCCAATTTGTATCCCCTTCATCTCTTTTTGTTCCCTTATTGTTTTAGCTAAAACTTCGAGAAATATATTGAATAGATAAGGGGAGAGAGGACATCCTATTCTAGTTCCTGATTTTAGTGGGATTGCTTTGAGTTTTTCTCCATTACGATTGATAATGGTTGTCAGCTTCTTGTAAATCGCCTTTATTATATTTAGGTATTCTCCCTGTATTCCTGATCTCTCCAGGGCTTTAATCATAAAAGAGTGTTGGATTTTATCAAAGGCTTTTTCTGCATCAAAGAACATGATCATGTGTTTTGTTCCTTTAGTTTGTTTATATGATGAATAACTTTTACAGTTTTTCGTATGTTGAACCAGCCCTGCATTTCTGGGATGAAGCCTACTTGGTCGTGGTGGATGATATCTTTTATACATTGTTGAATACGGTTTGCCAAAATTTTGTTGAGAATTTTTGCGTCAATATTCACGAGGGAAATTGGTCTGTAATTCTCCTTTTTTGTTGTGTCTTTGAGTGGTTTAGGTATTAGGGTAATTGTTGCCTCATAAAAGGAACTTGGCAGTATTCCTTCAGTTTCTACTGTGTGAAATAGTTTGAGAAGTAATGGTAGTAATTCTTCTTTGAAAGTCTGGTAGAATTTGGTACTGAAACCATCTGGACCAGGGCTTTTATTTTTGGGGAGATTTTTAATGACAGCTTCAATTTCCTTAAAGGTTATAGGCCTGTTTAGATAATTAACCTGATCTTCATTTAATTTTGGTAGGTGGTACCTATCCAGAAAGCTGTCCATTTCTTCCAGGTTTTCCATTTTTGTGGAATACAGATTTTCAAAATATGATCTGATAATTCTCTGTATTTCCTGGGGGTCTGTTGTTATGTCCCCCTATTCATTTCTGATTTTGTTGATTTGAACACTATCTCACTGTTTTTTGATTAGTTTGGCTAAGAGTTTATCTATCTTATTAACTTTCTCAAAGAACCAACTCTTAGATTCACTGATTCTTTATATTGTTCTTTTTGTTTCAATTGTATTGATTTCAGCTCTAAGTGTGATTATTTCCTGCTGTCTACTCCTTCTGGGTAAGTTTGCTTCTAATTGTTCTAAGGCTTTCAGCTGAGCAGTTAGGTCTCTAGTGTGGGATTTCTCTAGGTTTTTCATATAGGCATCTAGCGCTATGAATTTTCCTCTTAAGACTGCTTTCATTGTGTCCCACAAGTTGGGATACATTGTGGATTCATTTTCATTAAATTCTAGGAAGACTTTGATTTCTTTCTTAATTTCTTCCTTGACCCAGAGATAGTTCAGCTAAGTGACGTTTAGTTCCCATGAGTTGGTAGGCTTTCTTTGGGTTTCGATGTTGTTGAACTCTAACTTTAGGCCCTGGTGGTCTTACATGTTACAAGGGATTATTTCCAGTTTTTTGTATCTGTTGATATTTGCTTTATGACCCATTATGTGGTCAATTTTGGAGAAAGTTCCATGAGGAGCTGAGAAATATTTATATTCCTTTGCATTTGGTTGGAAGCTTCTGTAGATATCTATTAAATCCATTTGCATCATAACCTCTTTTAGATTCCTTATTTCTCTGTTGAGTCTCTGTCTGGTTAATCTATCCAGGGTTGAAAGTGGGGTATTGAAGTCTCCCACTATTAGGGTGTAAGAATTGATGTGGGATTCGAGCTTTAGCAGTGTTTCTTTTACATAAGTAGGTGCCCTTTTATTAGGGGCATAAATATTCAGGATTGAAATATCCTCTTGACCAATTTTTCCTGTGATGAATAAGTAGTGACCATTTTGGTCCCTTTTAATTGCTTTTAGCTTGAAGTCTACTTTGTTAGATATTAGGATTGCAACCCCCGCTTGTTTCTTAGGACCATTTGCCTGGAAAATCTTTTCCCAAACCTTTACTCTAAGCCTGTGTCTGTTCTTGAGTTTGAGGTGTGTTTCTTGGATGCAACAGAAGGATGGCTTCTGTTGTTGTATCCATCTTGTTAGTTTGTGGTGTTTTATAGGATAGTTGAGTCCATTGATATTAAGGGAAATTAGTGACCATTGATTCATATTTCCTGCCATTTTTGGTGATAACCTGTTTGTATTTCCTTTCTCTGGAGTATTCTTCTGTGGAATTATTGATTGTTTGTGATTTCGTGGGTGTATCTAGGGTCCTTAGGTTGGAGTTTTCCCTCTAATACTCTCTGTAGTGCTGGATTGGTAGACAGATATTCTTTCAGTCTGACTTTGTCATGAAATATCTTGTTTACTCCATCTATGGTGATTGATAATTTTGCAGAGTATAATATTCTAGTTTGACAGCCATGCTCTTTTATCGTCTGTATAACTTCTGACCAAGCCCTTCTAGCTTTCATCATTTCCATTGAATAGTCAGGCGTTATTCTGATGGGTCTGCCTTTATATGTAAGTTGACCCTCTTCTTTTGCAGCTCTTAAAATTTTTTCTTTGTTCTGTTTGTTTTGTCGCTTGACTATAAAGTGGCACGCTGACTTTTTTGGGAGGTCATATCTATTTGGTGTTCTGTAAGCTGCTTGTATCTTTACAGGCATTTCCTTCTTCAGGTTAGGGAAGTTTTCTTCTATGATTTTATTGAAAATATTATCTGTGCCTTTGAGCTGGTATTCTTCTTCTTCTATTCCTATTATTCTCAAATTAGGTCTTTTCATGGTGTCCCAGATTTCCTGAACATTTTGAGTTATGGCTTTTTTAGTTTTACTATTTTCTTTGACTGATATATCTATTTGAGCTACTAAGTCTTCCACTTCCGAGATTCTATCTTCCATCTCTTGAACTCTGTTTGTTATGCTTGTATCTGTGGTTCCAGCTTTTTTCTTCAGATTTTCTATTTCCATCTTTGCCTCAGTTTGTGCCTTTTTCATTGCTTCTATTTCAGCTTTTAGTTCCTGGCATGTTTCTCTCATAGACTTGTTCATCTCTCCCAATTTTTTGTTTGTATTTTCTTCTATTTCTTTAAGGCCATTTTTCATATCTTCTTTGACAGCTTCGATGGTCATCAAAAAGGAATTTTTGGTGATGCTTCCTTCTGTTTCTTCTTCATTGCTTAGTTCAGATCTTGTATTTGTAGGATCGCCACTTTCTTCTGGAGTTACCTTGTTGTTCTTTATATTATTATGTAAGTTTTTGCACTGGCATCTGCCCATGGCTTTAGTGGTTCACGATTAGGGGGCTCCTGATCAGTTGTGGCACTCGGACTTGTGTGCCTCCTGTGACCTCTGAGGAAAAGGTCTGCTCAATCCCTACTTCTGCACTGTGCAGGGGACTGAATTTCAAGTTTTCAATCTTTCTCTGTTTCACCAATTTGAGGCGGGGTGGTGGCTGTGCAAACTCCCTCAGCAGCAGCTGAGATGGCTGTGACAGGCAGAGTTTATCTCTGCCTGCTCCAGAGTGCTCTGGGACAAGCTCTGCAGACACACTTGGTCCTGTAACCAGACCCGGAACCGACAGGAGCTCAAGCCTTCTCTCCCTGGCAGGGATACCAGTACTGGGGCCTGCTGACCCCTCCACACTTCTGGGCGGGGTCTGAGTCTGTCCTACAGGGTCCCCAGTCCTTATCTGTTTGCTCAGTTGGAGGTGGGTAGCAGTGCGAATTCCCTCAGCAGCAGCTTGGGGAACCATAACAGGCAGAGTTTATCTCCACCTGCTCCAGAGTGCTCTGGGACACGCTCTGCAGACAGCACCGGGTCCCTGGAATCATTTTCAAAGAGGAAAACTTTGCTGAGAAAATGTACATGCTGGTCGAGTCATCTTATTGATAACTGACTTGTGATGATCTAGCTCTCTGTGGGTAGTACCACCATTGGGACAGTGGTCATGTGATGCTATAAAAAAGTAGATTGAGCAAGACTTAGAAAACTAATCAATGCCCTCTCCAAAGACTCCAGGTATAAATTTTCTGTATTGAGTTCCTGCTCAGGCATCTATAGATGATGGCTATAAACGTAAGATGAAATAAATCTTCTACTCCCAGAATTTATTATAATCATGGAATTTATTGCATTAATAGAAACCTTGACTAAGACAATACTCAAGAATAATAATTTGATTTTAGATAATTTATATAAAAATCCAAGTGTGGCTGTATGTATCCATAGTCCTAGCAAAGAGTAATGGGTAAATAGGAAGAAGTCTCAGGGAAGCTCAGAATAAAGCACTGGTAACAATGAGAACCTTTGCACAATAAGGCTCTCTAACAAACGAAGAAAGAAAGAAAGTCAGACAGAAAGAAAGAAAGAAGGAGGGAGAGAGAGAAGGTGGGAGGGAGGGAGAGAGGAAGGAAGGAAGAGAGAAAGAAAGAGAAGAAAGAAAAATAGTAACAGGATTGAATAGATGTGTTTGTTTTTTTTTTTTTTTTGATCAAGAGCTATGTAAATTGATTTGTCTATGTTCTTGTACTGTATATTCACTTGCTACGCTTTTAAATAGTACAAAAGTAAAAACCTGTAGCATATTCTTTTTGTACTTGAGGCATGCATTTGAATTCCCAAAATTACAACAAAACCATGAATGCTTAATATTTATTCATTTTAGATTTTATTTATTCAATTTTTTTTTAAATCACAGGACATTTGTGCTTGCCTGTTTTTAATTTGAATTTAATGCCATCCTGTAATGGAAGGAGAAGTTTCTGCTCAAGTAGCAGCCACAACACTCTATTCTGGCTTTGGTTTTCAAACACACACACACACACACACACACACACACACACAAACAAACAAACAAACAAACACACACACAAACAAACACACACACTTCTTTTTTCTCCTCCTGTTCCTTTTCCATTCATTCTTAGTTATATCCTGCCACCATTCCCATCACTCCCTGTATTTCCTGGTCATCCTTGTCCACATTATCATCTTCTGCTTCTTTTTATTCCTAAAATGTATATCTTATCTGTTAATAGAGAACTATCTTTCCTTCAGCTTAGTGAGTTTTTGTAAGTTGACTTTGGTTTGCCTCCATGTCATGACACACAGGTTTCTGGTTGCTTGTCTCATTCTACCTAAATGAATACAAGCAGAAACTGTGTTTATGCATAGACATTACTCCCTCTGCAGTATAAATCTCTACTCTTGGCTCAGTAAAAGCTCAACTACTAGATTCACTTTCATATTCAGCTTTCTGTTAGAAGCAAATTTGGAAAAATCGCTTGGGTGTTATTGTTTTCTGCCTTGTATAAATATGACAACTAGACATTGCTACTTTTGAGAGATTGACATAATCTCAAAGCATCAGTGATCATTCAAGGCCACTTCTCTGTTTTAAGGGCTATGTATTCTATGTGACTTAAATTATTTTTTTAAAGTATCTAATTCTCTTTTAACCCCTCTACTTAAAAGATGAATAATTTGGAAGAATTTTTCAAAAAGTATAATCCCTATATCATGAAAAATAATATGAGTGTAAAATATATTTCACAGGGTTATTTTGAGAATTAAACTTTCTTATACATCTGTATTAGAAACCTTCTCTTCCTCCCAAAACAATATCAAGATGTACCTCTTTTTAGATACTCTGACTTACAGTGTAAATAATTGCTCCCATATCTTACAAAGAAAAAAAAGCTATATTGAATATTTCCCAAAATGTGGAAACTTAAAATTGGGAAGGACCCCATTCTAAAGTCATACATTGAAATTTCTCTTACAGATCTCTGAAGATTATCTAAAAATGTAAATGTGCACCAGCATAAATGTTATAGTAAGAATAAGAATGCTGTAAGATACTGTTCAGGGTAATTCACCATGGAAAAATATGCATATAAATGGCAATGCCAGGACTTCTAAAGAGAGATAGAATATGAGTTTAAGATAGTTTATACAGAATCACTTTACAAAAATGTGAAGTATAGATGGATTTTTCTTTGAACCACCAGCTCACAAACAATAATATGGAAACTTATTAATTATGAAGGCTTGTCTTTAGTTTAGGCTTGTCTCGCTAGCTAGTACAGCAAATTAATCCATTTATTTTAATCTACATTGTGCAACCTCTGATACTGTCCAATATGCCCAACTTCTTTAGAGTGTCCTTCCTGTTGTCTCTCAGGTTCCTAGATTCCCCCCCCCCCACTCTGTTAGTTTTTGCTATAACTTCTGCCTAGGTTTTGGCAATTCAGCTTTTTTTTTTTTTTTTTTTTTTAACACTAAGCACAGCAATATATTTCACATCGTGTAAAATTAACCACAACTGCAAAGCTTAATATTAAAGAATTTTGTGTATGTCTTAGTGGTAGTGCAGAATCTTTTAAAATTTGAGGTAAGAAAAGGAGACCTGGTATTTTCTTTGACATTTTATTATAATGTCAAGATGTTTTAAATCCTTTTTTTAAGAATAATTTCTTACAGATTGTCCAGTTGGAGGCCAAAATTGGAAATGCCTAGATGTTAAGGTTTCAAGAAAGACATGTTTCCTGAGTTATAGCATGGCACTTCCTTCTACATGGTAAAAACAGACAACAGAGTTGTTTAGTTTGCGTCTTAAGGACACTAATCTTTTTATTAATGCAGGATTCTACTCTGGTGACCTAATTATGCTGGGGATATTTGTTTGCACTGACACACTAAGACTGCAAAAAAAGTTAACCTTGAATCAGGGGACAGAGTCAACACTAGCCTACTGGAATTAACCACAGAGATACAGAGGACCCATAGAGCTGGATAGAGAGATGCGCAGGAAGTAGTAGAGAGGGACTGGGAGATTTCCAGGGACCTGGAGATTTCCTGGGCCTTTTCTGCCAGAGTGTTGTGGAGAGGCAGGGTTAGCTGATTGTTCCTCCACTGCTCTTTGGATCTATCAGGTTTTTCCCAATTTCTGACTTGCAAGTTTTTATTAATAATAGAATAAGTTAGGTAAATGCATCATAATTATTTCTGGATTTTTCCATCAGAATTTTTCCAAATTGAAGTAAATTGATAAGGTTAAGCCTGTAGTATATAAATTTAGGAGAAACAAAATGTGAAGAGCATAGTACTTACCCTCATATAGATACAGTTACTCTCTATTTTACAAAAGTATTAACATTTGCAGTATATTTGTATTTCACTGAAAAGTCAAGAATCTCTATTTTATTTTGACCATTTTTCATGTGGTATGTGTATATGAGTGTGTGTGTGTGTCTTAGTTATTTTTCTCTTACTATACTGAAATACTAGGACCAAGGTAACTTACAGAATAAACAGTTTATTCACAGATTTCAGTTACAGAGTTCAAGTCCATGGACAGCATATTGAGAGGGTGTCATCATGTAAGTAGGCATGTCCTGGAGCAGAACCTAAAAGTGTCCACCGTGATTCATCCCAACTAGTGTGTGTGTGTGTGTGTGTGTGTGTGTGTGTGTGTGTATATGTATGTGTATGGGGGTGATCACAAATAGAGAATAGCACAGGCTTTCACAAATTTTAAAAATCGCTTCCATTAAGTTATAACAAGATCAGAATCTTCTTTCTTGTTTTATAAAAATAAACTTCTAACTTTCATAAGAAATAGAATAAAACACGCGAAGCTTTGTGGGTCATTGTGAGGGGCCTCTGTGTTCTCACACACAAGATGCTTCACCTGTCAGAATCAGCATCACGAGAACTGAAGTGGACAATGCTTTGTATGTGTTTTGATATTTTAATGGATTTTCTAAAATGTATAAAAGCTCATCTGCTTTCCTAAATGGGTTCAAAATATTGAGCTTGCATTTACCATTTCAAAATGGTAACAATCTAGGCTCTTCAGGGAAATGTATAGAAAAAGAAATCACAATAAAACCACTGAAAATTTTGTTAAAAAATATTACCTTTGTTTAATATTACTTGAGGTAAAATAAACTAGACAATTAAAGGACTTCTTCATGGTTATACTTTCTGCCTTCTAAAAATATAAAACATTTTTCTCAGAAAATCTTAACTCTGCCCTTCACTTTTTATATTGATACAGTCCTGTTCACTAGTTATTTGGTATTTTGGTATTAGTATCTCATGGCAACTGTATTATATGTATTAATAATGTAGTTTCATTATAAATATAATTGGCAATGTAACAGATGCTTACACTTTTCAACAAAACTCTTTGATATTTTATTTATTTCTATTTATATGTATAATTCAGCAAAATATCAGGCAGATTAAAAAGGCAAAACGCTTTTATGAGGCAAAGTGACACATTTAATTCATATTTTATTGTTACAGACTTAGCTTATAATAAATCTTTTACTGTACTCAGAGTTTTAAACAGCAGATTTAGAATTAATCTTGAGTT
Source organism: Sigmodon hispidus (assembly GCA_004025045.1). Lineage (NCBI taxonomy): Eukaryota > Metazoa > Chordata > Mammalia > Rodentia > Cricetidae > Sigmodon > Sigmodon hispidus. The sequence continues at coordinate 10,121 of PVIH01025438.1, forward strand.
GATACCCAGATTCAGTGATTTATTTGGAGCTCTGTGGAAGAACCATTGAACTAAGCAGAAGATCCCACTCCCCCTAGAGGAACACCTGACTCACTCTTGAGGGAGGGGGGAGAAAACTGGATCTGCCAGGAGTGGAGGCTGAACTAAGCAATATTGGGACAGTGGGACCTTGGGACCGCCTGCCTCCTGCCCCGGGGAGTGGGGAGGTGGAGGAGTGGGGGGGATGGGGAGTTGTGGAGAAGAAAGAATGACCTGATGTGGTGGGAGGGGGAAGGGGCCTTGAATAAGGATGTACAAAGATAGAAAGTGTGACTTCTTTGTTCATAATAACAAAATTAAAAATAAAAAAAGAAAAGTGACAATGTTTATTTTACATCACTACTTACATTCCTGTGGGTTAATTATATAAATATCTGATTCACTTTGGTAACTAGTGCCCCCTTACATTATCTTTTGATGCCTTCCTGTTATTTCCTCTCTCTGCATTTTTGCTTCTGTCTCATTCTCTTTTGTTAAAAATCCTGACAATTCATTAAAATGCATGTTTGAAGGCTGTGAAAAGTGTTTTGTAAATGAAAGACAATAGAAAAAAAGGAAGGTGAAAGTAACAAAAGTATATTAAGAGAGCATTAATGAAATGTCTGCTCAAGCTTTCTTTATTGTTGTTATTTAGGGTATTTTGGTATATTCCCTTGTTTTGTTTTGTTTTGCTTTGTTTTAAGTTATTTGTTTTTACTTGTTTTAAACTTTGTAGACCCCCAACCAACTTGACTCACTCTAATAATGTAAGTTATCTTTAATGTTTGTTTTTTAAAATGGATATTGCTGAGACTAAAACTTTAGGAATTCTTGACAATGTAATCTGACACATTGTTGAGAGCTAACTACAATCAAATTATTTGAGTTTATCTTATATTGGCCACCTGCCAATGGTAGAATAACTCTTTTAAAAGGACCATTTCCTTGTAATGATGTTGTTAAAATGATTTGAGGGGGGAACTATACTTGTACATATTTATGTGCTTATTTAGTTCTTGGTCACTTTTAATGACAGAGTTTCTACATGTAAGTTCATGATGAGCTAAATGATGTGATTAAATTGTTTGATTTTTTTGTTGTTGTTCATGGGTTCTTGAAGATTATCATAATGGACAAAATTTAATTGATAACAGTGGCAATGTTTATGATATCAAAGCAAAATAAACAGATATTTCAAAAAAGGGCAGTTGAATTCACAAATGGTACTTAATATATCAAAAACATAAAGTTATATTGTTCCATAGGGCTTCTTGAGTAAAGTAAAGTAAACCAAATGACTTAAAATAAAAGACATATTTTCTCACAAAATATAGGAGGCTTCCTTACCTCAAATATCTAAAATAATGTATACTAGATGAGATAGTTTATTAATAACAAGCTAATTTCTCACATCAATTTGAAATTTGGATCTTATACTAAAGAAGTTTTTGAATATTTCTATCTTAAAACTATTTCTGAAAACATATAACATCTATGATTTTTAATAATTTACATGGGACTATTGTCTAAGGTAAAAATTAAATTTCAGATTTCAAATTACTGTTCAGAATTATGTAAATACCCAAACACAGAGATACTTTATTTTTCATAACAATTAACAGGGTTTATGTGTCTATAACTGCATGATGTATTCATGAGTCTACAGGATAAAAAAAGCATAATTATCAGAAGCCTTGGACTTCCTTTAATCCATCCTCCAACTAGCATACATGCTATGGAATAGTCTTGTGCCATGGAACAGTACAGGAAAAAAGTCATACTCTACCCTCATGATAAGTAAACCATTCTACTTTAAAGTGACCACTACACTTAGTATCATTATGGCAGAGCCCTCTTTAGTGGCACATGCACTCCTCTTGGATGTGTAGTCTTAAACCCTGACCATTAAAGATGTCATTGGTACAGAGTTAGAAACAATTAGAATGCATAGATTGAAGCACACACTATTTGGTTGTATAGACAAGTTCCAAGAACATTCCAAGTGTGTTTAGAAACAGTTATATTAATCCATATATCATCGGCTAGAAGAGAGTCAATGGAGTATCACTGAAGAGAAATTTTTTTGAAGATTCTAGTCTTGGCTCCATTCTGTATTCTAACATCTCTGTTCCTTCTGTTGTAGGCACCTGGTACAATAAAGGGGAGATGGGCATGTTAAATGTTTAAGACAGTCAGCAAACTAGAGGCACAATGCCTTCTGTTTTTTGTTTTTTTTTTTTTAATTAGGCTATCTAGTGTTGTTCAATACAGGCTAAGTAGCTTATGAACTGAACAACTAATGGCATCTGGAAATTCTTGTAAACATAAAGGTAAATGTATATATTCTTAAAATCATAGCTTCCCAAAGCATATGAAAACACATGTATAGGGAAAGAAGAATTAGATCCAATTTCTTAGAGAAATAAGAGAAAACTAAGCAGAAACTTGGAAAACTACCAAAAAATGAAAAACCAAACAAAAGAAAATATGGATTGGGCCATTTACTCAGTGAGATATACAAATGAAGCCTAATATAACTTCATGGGAATCAACAAAAGATGAAAAATACTGAATTTGTGACCAATGACTGCATTGCTCAGTATGGACAATAACTTGTGCATTAGCATTTTCTGGAATCTATTATCTACATAATAAATCATTGGAAGCATCACAAAAGAAATCTACTGTAAACCTGATCCCAAAGTAAGTGTTACTACATCTCTGACCAAGGAAATAAATTAACTTAGGGGATCTGCTTTTTCAAATAGGCAGCAATGTATGCCTTCCAAGAAAAGAAATCATTGTGTCTAAATTTCAGATCAGCATCCCAAGAAAAAGCTGAATACTCAGAAGTCAACACAACAAATCAGCACTGAACTTCGCTGTCCAACATATGTTCATATTCTGGATTTGGACTGAATAAACACAATCTTAAACTCCTATCTTTATGAATTTTACATACAAACTGCACATTTTTTAATCTTCACTTTTATAGGCAACATTTCTGACAAACTTTCTGATATATTCAAAGTCATAATTCTGCAAAACTACTTCAGTTTTTGTTTTTAAAAATGGTCATTGTGGTCATTAATAACACATGTCATAATCAGCATTAACTGATTCTTTGGATTACATTAATTTTTCCACATTTTTGTATTTAAAAATAGAGCTAGATGTTTTTTATCTACCAAAAATTTTCCAAATGTTTCTACTCACATCTGGATCAAATACTTATTCTTCAGGAGCCTACACAGATCTATTTAATTTTCTAGTGCCTATCATCTTCTTGATTATGTATTTTTCAAGTACACATCTCCTTAGCAACAGTACAACTCTAGTTTTCTCATGGAGCCAGGTTGGTGCAGACAGATTCCTTGTAATTCTTTAATACCCAAAGAATCCTATTCTACAGATTTCCAAGAGAAATAACTACTGCACTGCACCATTTATAATAGCTGGAAAAAGCATTAAATATCTTGGCATAATTCTAACCAAAGAAGTAGCAGTTGTGTTTGACAAAAACTTTCATTCTGAAGTTTTACTGAAGAAAGAAATTGAAGAGAATATCAGGAAATGGAAAAATCTTCTATGGTCCTGAATAGGTAAGATTAACATAGTAAAAATGACAATTCCAAAAGCAATATACTGATTCAATGAAATCTCCATCAAAATCCCAACACAATTTTGTACAGACTTTGAAAATACAATACTCAGCTTCATATGGAATAACAAAATAGCTTTAGCAATCCTAGGTTTCTTGTTATTACATATGAATTTAAGATTGCTAAAGCAATTCTACTCAATAAAAGAACTTCAAGAGGCATCACCATCTCTGACTTCAAGCTATACTATAGAGCTATAGTAATAAAAAACAGCCTGGTACTGGCAGAAAAACAGACTTGTGGATCAATAGAATCAAATGGAAAACCCCGACATTCACCCACACACTTATGAACAACTGATTTTTGACAAAGAGGCCAAAAATATTCAATGGAAAAAAGATAGTATCTTCAATAAATGGTGTTGGCATGACTGGAAGGTTGCATGTAGAAGAATACAAATAGATACAAACTTATCACTGCAAAAAACTCAAATCCAGGTAGATCAAAGACCTCAACAAAAACCCAGCTACAAAACTTGATAGAAAAAAAACGTGGGAAATACACTCCAACACATTGGTACAGGTGACTACTTTCTAAATATAATACCAGTAGCATAGACACTAAGAACAACAATTAATAAGTGGGACCTCCTAAAACTGAGAAGCTTCTGTAAAGCCAAGGACACTGTCAATAAGACATACTGACAACCTACAAAATAGGAAAAGATCTTCACCAACCCTACAAGTGACAGAGGATTGCTATCTCAACTATATAGAGAACTCAAGAAACTGAAGCCAAAAATCCTAAATAATCCAATTAAGAACTGGGGTTCAGAGCTAAAAAGAGAATATTTAGCAGAAGAATTACAAATGGCTGAAAGGCACTTGAAAAAGTACTTGACATCTTTAACCATCAGAGAAATGCAAATCAAAACAACTTTGAGATACCACCTTACACCTGTAAGATTGGCTGAGATAAAAGACACAGATGACAGCCTATGCTCAACATCTTTAGCCATCAGAGAAATGCAATTAAAGCAGCTCTGAGATACCACCTGTCAGAATGGCTAAGATCAAAAACACAGATGACAGTGATTGCTGGAGAGGATTTGGAGCAAGAAAAATACTCCTTCATTGTTGTCGAGAGAAAAAAATTCTATAGCCACTATAGAATGCAGTATGTCAGTTCCACAGAAAACTGGAAATCAGTCTCCCTAAAGATCCAGCAATACCACTATACCCAAAGGATGCACATTCATACCCCAAAGACATTAGCTCAGCTATGTTCTTAGCAGCATTGTTTGTAATAGCAAGAACCTGAAAACAACTTAGATACCCCTCAACTGATGAATGGATTAACAAATTGTGGTCCATCTACACAATGGCATACTACTCAGAAAAACAAAACAAAACAAAACAAAACAAAAAGAAAACCAATGACATCCTAAAATTTGGTGGCAAATGGATAGATTTGGTAAATATCCTCATGAGTGAAGTATCACAAGCCCTAAAAGATAGGTACAGAATGTACTTACTCATAAGTGTACTTTAGAGAAAAAGCAAAGACTACCCAAGTTGCAAACCAGAAACCCTAAAGTTCTTGGGATTAGAAGGAACTTAAGAGAGACATTCAGAGATTCCCCTAGGAAGAAGAAATAGAGAAGATCTCTTTAGCTAATTGGGATCAAGAGGGGTTGAAACCAAGAAGCAATGGGAACAAATCATGAGAAAAGGACATCTCCTTTGAGTGAGAGGAGCAGCAAACGGGGAAAAAAGATATGGAGATCTTAATAGAGCAAGCCAGTGTGTGGTTGGAAATAGACCGGGTGCTAGGGAAACTTCTAAGATCTCATAGGATATATCCCTGGCTAGGTCTCCAACCAATAATGAAGGTGCTGCCTAGACAGGAATTTCCCTATAACCAAATCAATAACCACTCTAAGTGTCATCACACAACCTACATCAACAAGAAATAGAGGTAGAGGCAAAGATACATGCCTGAGCACTGGGCTGAGCTTCTGATCCAGCTGAGAGCTGGGAAGGAGAGTCTGTATGAGCAAGGGAACAGGGACTATGAGGAAAATTCCCACAGTGATCTCTGTTTGGAGCTCTGGGGAGCTCCCTGAATCAAAAATAGCCACTGGAGAATTATCAGGGAAAGGAGTTAGACCCTCCAAGGATAGGCAACTGTCGAATGACAAGGTCAGTATGTGGAGCCTTGAGGGGTGGGATCTGACTGTATTTCTGTGCATGGGCTGTCACCTTGGAGCCCATCACCTTCACAGAAAAAAACTGATACTAGCCTGAGAAAGTAGTACTGGCCTGGAGTGGATGTGCCATGCTAAGGTGATGAACCTTAGGACTTCTTGCCATTTGGGGGGAGCTAAAGAATGACTGAGAGGAATTGGGAAGAGGGAAGGGGGAGCTAGGGGATACAGGGATCAAAAAGACTTTGCGAGCTATCACAATCTCAGAAAGATAAGCAGGGGATGTACTCACTCACTAGTGATCTCTAAACAAACAAACAAGAAAAAAAGCCAAGCATGCCCAAGCGCCAAACCACAACCACTGAACAGCTTGGGATCAGAGAAACCCTGGACTGACCCTTCGGATCCCACTCCAACTATAGGAACACCTGACTCACTCTTGAGGGAGGGGGGACAAAACTGGATTTGGCCAGGAGTGGAGACTGATCCAAGCATTATTGGGTCAGTGGGACCATAGGACTGTCTACTCCCTGTCCAGGGAGGGGATGGGCAGTTGTGGAGAAGAAAAATGACCTGATGTGGGGGGAGGGGGAAGGGACCTTGAATAAGGATATACAGGGATGATAAAAAAAATTCAGAGGGAAAGCTGAACACAAAGTAAATATATGTGTAGCAATCTTATTTGCATTATCACCCTTGATAAGTCATGCGTATGATTTTTATTTTCTTTATAGTTATTTTTAACGTCTCACCATTTTAAATTCATTTGACTGTTTTTCTTGATAAATACAAAATAAATAAAGGAAAAAAAGAAAAACCAAAAAAACCAAAAAAGACTTTTATAAATAAAAATGCATTGATATCATCTTTCCTATAAACTATATAAAAATTTCAAAATAAATCATTTTCCTTAATTAATTATTTGCCTTTTTTATTATTTTTTCCTCTGTAGCACTTATATGCATCTGTGTCCCATATGCATTATACTGAGTGATTTTTTTTCACAGTTTTTTTGCTTGTTAACTCATAATAGAATGAGTAGCTTAACTAACTGGTCCTCCATAATCTTTGTGGTTAATTTTAGTCAGTTAGTGGCTGACTACAAGCAAGTTTTATTTGTCAGAACATAATCAAAATATCACAGGTATTTTCCCTTTGGTGGTCTAAAATAAAAGGATTTTTAACCAACATAGTAAAACTATATAAATAAATATATAATAATATATGCAATTAAGAGTGACATTAAGCATGCCCAGTCCATTTACATCTGACAATAATGAGAAGATACTGTATTATCCATTCTATTTTGATAAATTCAAAGTGTATCTAATTTACTTTTCATCTTAACTTGTATTATCTACAGTGAACTCCCGATTTTATATACTTTATTTTTCATTTGAGAGGTCTTTTTTTCTGAATTTTGTAACAAGAAAACGATAACCACAAATAGTCTTCAACTCCATCAAAAACCTAAGAAGGATGTATTACCTGAATAAATAAAAAGTATATGGCAAACAACTTTTAAAACTAAATAATGACAGAAACCAGTAGTTGTTTAAACAGCCATTCAAGTTTTCTCTATAATGTTGTGCTATCCTTTTTTGAACCTTTGGCCTGCAGGCCTGGAGTATTTGACAGACTTTTCTGTGAAGCCAGAATTTAAAGAACTGTCCTGCCTTATCTTGGAAAAGTTCAGAAGTCACTTTCTTTTGTGCTCTGCTTGTCAGATCTTGTCTGCATACTGTCCGCTCTCCAGGCAAGTTAATTTCTTGCCTAGTGGCAAACTTTTGTCACCAAAAAGTAAACTCATATAGAGATTCTTCAGTGCCCATCATCTTCTCGGACATAGATTGGTACTAACAAGAGCAGATATGTCTCATTCTGATCAAAGTCTTATGTGATAAAAACATCTTAAATGCAGTATTCTGTAGATGAAGGAGTTAGAAAATTATATGACTGGGTCTTAGGCTGAACACTGTGAAAATGATATAAGCATATGTGTGTTTCTGTGGGACTGCCAGTCTGTCAGTCTACAGGTCCGAGTTAGAAGGCTACACCAGAAAGGATGGACCAGAATCCATTAACAACACAATCTTTTAAAGGTAGTGTGGGAAGAAGAAGCCAATTTCAAATTGGTGGCTATATAAGAAATGTGTAGTTGTTCTCTTCCAATGGAAAAAGAGGCAATCATTAAGAAAAGGGCACACCAATTAGTACTTTAGAGATGACTATTTATGACTATCTGGGAACCTACAAATCTAGAAATAAGAAGAAACAGAAGTAAAAGTAGAGTCTGAATGACACTAAAGATATGGACAGAACCAAAAGTGAGCATTAGGAAATCTATTGATTAATTTGTTCCCATATGCTAAATATGTGCATCCTGATAGGCATCTAAAATAAAAACAGAATTATTTACAGCAAATGTTCCATTAAAATGAGGTTGACTTGATGTTGTATTAAAAGGTTCACTAGAGAAGAATGTCAGAATAAAGAGAAAACATGAAGAGCAGAACGTTGGAGTTCAAAAGTCAGTAGGATGAAAGTTTACGAGTACCCACTCTTTCCACAACCCTGTCTTCTTTTTTGAGTGGGAAGAAGAAATATAGTAGCTCTGTGAAGGGTAATTAGCCAGTAAGTAGAATGTAATGTACTTATTATGTGTTTGTCTGTTTATTTCAAAGGACTGTTTTTTTTTTATACTATTAAAAACTGTTACTTGAAAAAAAACTATTGCTCAAATATCTTAAAGTACAAATAAGTTTACCTTTCATTGTATACATTCATAACCACATACATATATTTATATATTATTTACCTTGATGTTTATATGTTTTATTATTTATTTCAGGCTAAAGCATAAAATTATTATTCATGTATAACTGAATCCACATTTACAGATAAAGTAAAGCATACAAGTGAGTTTATGTGATTTATTTAGAATACTTGATTGTATATGACTAAGTGGAATGTAATTAAATATCTTCAATCATTTTCTAATTTTTATTCTTTAGGATAAAAACCAAAAGAAATTTTAGGCAATAAAAATATTAATGGATTTGTGATAAGTACCCTCCTCGTGTTCTTCTGCAAATGGAGATGTACTATGGTCCTCCAATCACCAATTTTGACTCTAATGGAAAGATCATTGAATCTGGATTCAAACAGGATGGGACTTTGCCAAGTTTTTGCCATCAAGCACTCCATTTGTGCATACTGTGTGTGTCCACTATGTATTGTTTTCATCTCTAAAGTATATTGTAGCTAATTATCTCCCAAGAAACAGAGAGATCATCGCAATTATAACAGACAATAAATATGTATTTTTGAACTGAATAGAAAGAAAGATAGCCCAAATAGAATGTTTTCTCTTAAGCAATGCATTAAAGGATAAGCGAACCTTTTGATTTTAAATATATGAGGAAGAAATTGTGAAAATAATATGGACTGAAATTTCTTTTTTTATTTTATTTTGTATTTATCAAGAAAAACAGTCAATTGAATTTAAAATGCTGATAAGTTAACAATAACTATAAAGAAAATAAAAATCATGAGCATGACTTATCAAGGGTGATAATGCAAATAATTTGCTACACATGAAATTACTTTGTGATCAGTTTTCCCTCTGGATTTTTTTTCTAATACTTATAATTGTTTTGCTGTATTCTGCTCTGCAGGTAATACTGTAAACAAGGATTCTCTTAATATAGACAAGACAAATAAAATGGGACTTAATGGTATATCTCTGTGTAGAGTGAAAAGCTCTAAGATTTACCATGGTCATTAGGCTTAAGGTAGTATTTTAAAAAGGGTAGCAGGAAATACTCAGAGAAAATCAAGACTGCAATGTAGGGAGGGAATAAAAACCATATCTAGAACCCACAAAATTAGTGAAAAGTCACATATGTGAAACTCATTGTATTTAATACCTCAATGTTTTATTTCTTTTCACCTACAGAATTATTCTCCTAGCCTTTGCTGTTGGACTTTTAGATATGCATTTCTCTAAAAATTATTCCTTTGGAAATACAAATTATTAATGATGATCTTGGGGCAATATAATAAATAGAGGAGAAAATAAAACTATTTAGTAGCAAGAAAAACAAAAGTGAATCATGGATCTCTCAGGTGTGAGGCATAAGTTATAAACATTATTCTGATTCATGATGATTACAAGTAAATGGCCATTATGATTCTAATACACCTCATAATATAAGCATATGTGTGTTTCTGTAGGACTGCCAGTCTGCCAGTCTACAGGACTGAGCTAGAAGGCTAGACCAGAAAGGATGGACCAGAAACCATTTACAACACAATCTTTTAAAGGTACTGTGGGAAGAAGAAGCGCATTTCAAATTGGTGGCTATATAAGAAACTGTGTGCTTACTCTCTTCCAATGGGAAAAAAGGCAATCACTAAGAAAAGTGCTTGCCTGGAACTGGAACTACAGACAGTTGTTAGCTGCCATGTGGGTACTGGGAATCGAACCCGGGTCCTCTGGAAGAGCAGACAGTGCTCTTAACCGCTGAGCCATCTCTCCAGCCCCTAAGGTATATAAAGAGCTCAAGAATTTAGATCCCAAAACCTTGAATAACCCTATCAAAAAATGGGGTACAGATCTAAAAAGGGAATTCTCAGCAGAGGAACTACGAATGGCTGAAAGGCACCTGAAAAAGTGTTCTTCATCTTTAGCCATCAGAGAAATGCAAATCAAAACAACTTTGAGATACCACCTAACACCTGT
>PVIH01025439.1:0-14124 GCA_004025045.1 Sigmodon hispidus
TTTTTTTTTTTTTTTTTTTTTTTTTTTTTTTTTTTTTTTTTTTTTTTTTTTTTTTTTTTTTTTTTTTTTTTTTTTTTTTTTTTTTAAACTTTATTTATTATTTATTTATTTATTTGCCTTGGTGTTTGCCTGGAACTGGAACTACAGACAGTTGTTAGCTGCCATGTGGGTGCTGGGAATCGAACCCGGGTCCTCTGGACGAGCAGACGGTGCTCTTAACCGCTGGGCCTTCTCTCCAGCCCTGTTTTTTAATTCTTTTTGTTGCTGGATTTTTGAGACAAGGTTTCTTTGTGTAACTGCCTTTGCTGTCCTGGAACTCACGTTCTAACCAGGCTAGCTTCAAGCTCAGAGATTGTCTTGCCTCTGCCTTCTCAGTGCTGGAATTAAAGCACATGCCACAATGACTGGCTTCTTTTTTTTCATCTCTCTATTTTTCTTTTTTAGTCTAGCAAATGGTTTATCTATTTTTTCCCTTCTCTTTGCTTCAAAAAGTGACATTTATTCAAAGAGAGAGAGAGAAAACAAAAACAAAAAAACCAAAAGCAAATGTCTATTGGTTTATTTATTTTAAAAGCCAACTATTCCTTTTATCTTTGCTATAATCCTTTTTCCTACACACCTATTAATTGGAATGTAGTGTGTTTCTCAAGTCTTTAATGCATTATTAAGTTATTTGAAATATTGAACTCTTTTTTTTTTAAAACTATTTATTTATTTATTTATTTATTTATTTATTTATTTGCCTTGGTGTTTGCCTGGAACTGGATCTACAGACAGTTGTTAGCTGCCATGTGGGTGCTGGGAATCGAACCCGGGTCCTCTGGAAGAGCAGACGGTGCTCTTAACCACTGAGCCATCTCTCCAGCCCCGAAATATTGAACTCTTAACAGCTTCCTGCCCGTCCCTCCCTCTTCCCTCCCCCCCCTTTCCTCTTTCTCTCCTTCTCCTCTCTCCTTGCTAGTCTGGAGCTATGGAGATCAAACTAGAGTTTACATTCTTCTGCCTTAACCCATGTGCTGAGATTACAGGTTGTTGTACTTCAGCACACACAAATTAGCTTTTTGTTTGTTTTTGAAACACCATGTAACTGTGTGTTAACTTTGTAGCCTGAAACACTCTGTAGATCAAGCTGGTCTGGAACACTTTGTGTAGTCCAGGCTGGCCTGCAAATTACAGAGATTCTCCTTCTGCCTCCTGAATGCTGGGATTAAAAGCATGCATCACTGATCAACCAGAAGACACAAAATTCTAATCACTCTGGTTTATTTTATCATTGGTAAGGCAGTAAACCAAGGTTTTGAAGAGCATCTTTGAATGTTTGGCTTTATTTACCTCTATCTTAGTGTGTTATGTTCTCACCCTACCTTCAGCCCTAGTATTGCAGCTAAAATTGTACTTTGGAAGTTTTTATTTGGTTATTCTGATGTTATAGGTAGGTGTTAGTTCATGCATAACTTTAGATTTGTTGTTTTTTGGACTTTTGGTCTAGAGAGAATTTATTGTAAAAAAAAATTTTCAATTATGAAAGCAGGTTTTTAAAAATCAGGTATGATTGATAATGTAGAATACTCTTTTTTTTTAAAAAAAAAAAAAAAACACTTTTATTTATTTATTTGCCTTGGTGTTTGCCTGGAACTGGAACTACAGACAGTTGTTAGCTGCCATGTGGGTGCTGGGAATTGAACCCAGGTCCTCTGGAAGAACAGACGGTGCTCTTAACCGCTGAGCCATCTCTCCAGCCCCGATAAAGTAGAATACTCTTAAGAAGGAACAAATAAAGTGTCCTCTTTGAGGTAAAGACATCTTTAGAAACAGTTTTCTCATGTGCTTCTGCAGATGTTCATCCTTCTATTCTTTCTTGCCTGCTTCTCCAGTGAAGTCATAAGTAGATATTTGTGATAGTTACTTGTCACCATGGTAACTAAAGAAGCAATGTGGTTCCTATTTCAGTTTAACTGTAAGCTGTGCTCAAAGGACAGGACAGCCTCTGGGACAGCACAGGCTCAGTCATGAAAAACTATGTGTCAGGTAATAGAGGACAGCATTCCACAGACTTGCCTCTGCCTGTTCAGAGACAGACCCTTGAGAGAAACCACTGCAGGTCCTTACAGCTTGGTGTGCATATGGCATGGTGTGCAGTGGAGGTCAGAGGACACACAGCAGGGGTTGATTTCCTCCTTCATGTTTGTACATGGATTCTGATGATGGAACTTAGGTGGCAAGAACCAGCACCTCCCTCCTGAGCCATCCTGATGGTTTTCTGTTTTCTTTCTTTGTTTAATGTACATGTGTTTATAACTGATGCCCCACATGTGTGCAGGAGCCTGGAGAGATCCGAAGTGTCAGATGCCCTATGTGGGTGCTGGGAGCTGAGCCTGGCTCCATGACAAGACCAGCACATGCTCTTAACCACTGAATTGTCTCCCAGTTCTTAGTTAGGGGTTTTGTTTGTTTGTTATGATTTACTTAGCTCTACTTTAGTGTGTGGATGGTTTGCCTGCGTGTGTACATTCAGAGGTTAGAAGATGACACTGAATCCCCTGGAACTAGAGTTACAGATGGTGGTCAGCCACCGTATGGGTTCTCTGCAAGAGCACCAAATGCTCTGTCTCTCCACGGCTGCTGTTGTCGCCCCCCCCCCTTTAAGATAACAAGTCAGTGTAGACTTTGCCAAGTAAATTTCTAGGCACTCCTAATTTCTGGAGGTTCCCAAATTACTTTCTAGAATAACCAGAGATACTCTCTGCCTTTACATTTCATTTCTTTTCAGGTCCAGAACTTGGGTGCCATCTTCTTACACTTTCTTTTTGCTGATGTTGTCCTTTTGTTCCTGTGTGACAAAGAAGCGCTGCTCTCTCCCGACCTGACAATGTCTTCCCTTCTAGAGACCATGGCAAGCCCAGGGAAGGACAATTACAGAATGAAGAGCTATAAGAACAATGCCTTAAACCCTGAGGAAATGAGACGGAGGAGGGAGGAAGAGGGTATCCAGCTTCGGAAACAGAAGCGGGAACAACAAGTGAGTTTCTGTCCTGTTCTCACACATCCCCACCAGGGAAACTGTCCAGTTTCTGCAGGGGCCTCTGTCTTTCCACCAGGTGGTAGGTAGTTCTCAACTGTCCTAATTCTGTGAACCTTTAACACCCCCCCAACACCCACCCCCACCCCCGCGCCACTGCCAAAAACTTTGTAACTATAATGTTGCTACTATTATGAATTATAAAGTAAATACCTGTGTTTTCCAATTGTCTTAGGTAACTCCTGTAAAAGGGTCATTGAAGTCCAAAAAAAAGGGGTCATGACCCACAGGTTGAGAACCACTAGCCTGGGGGCCCTGCAGCTATCAGCAGGCTAGTCATTCTGTTTAGTGGGGTTTTGTTTTGTTTTGTGTTTTATAAAATATATACAGTGTGTCTGTGTCTGCATGTGGCCAGAGGTTGATGTTTCAATTTTTCCCAGTTGCTGTCCACCTTAACCTTTTAAGTTAGGGTCCATCCCTGAACCTGGAACCCAATGATTGCTTGACTACCAGTGAGCTCCAGAGATCTTGCCTCCCTGGTACTGGGTTACAGTGTGCACTGTCCACCAGCTCACATGGGTGCTGGCTCTGCTCTCTGGTCCTCAGGCTTGCTTTACCTGCACTTTTCCTCAGCCCTGTAGGTTCCATTGTAAAAAATGTTGGAAACTTTGAGAAAACCAAGTGCTTACTCCTTTTTGGTTTTTTTTTGAGACGGGTTGCTGTGTGTAGCCCTCACTGCCCTGAAATTTGCTCTGTAGACCAGGCTGGGATTAAAGGTGTGTGATACTACCTCCCAGCCTTCAAGCATCATTTTTACCCTACATTGCAGCTCTAGCGTCTTGTTCCTTAGTGGTTTTGTCTATTTGTCCATTGGTTGCTGACTGAGGTATGAGTTATATGCCATGGCATGCCATTGGAAGCCAGAGGACAACTCTTAGCGCCTGCTCTCACCTTCTGCCTTGTTTGAGATTGGGTCTCTTTTTTTTATGTTGTTTGTTCACTAATGCATATGTCAGCCCATCTCTGCCTCCCCGCTTACTGTAGTAGCTCCCTGGGATTACAGCCATCCTTTATATAGGTACTGGGGATTCAAACTCTGGTCTCCATGTTATGAGGTTCAACAAGTGTTTTACTCACCGAACCATCTCTCATCCTCCTCCTCCTCCTCCTCCTCCTCCTCCTCCTCCTCCTCCTCCTCTTCTTCTTCTTCTTCTTCTTCTTCTTCTTTTTCTTCTTCTTCTTTTTCTTCTTCTTCTTCTTTAAAAAAAGATTTGTTTATTTGTTATGTTATGCAGTGTTCTGCTTGCATGTGTCCCTGCGTGCCAGAAGAGGGTACCAGATGTCATAGATGGTTGTGGGTCACCATGTGAGCTGGGAATTGAACTCAGGACCTCTAGAAAAGCAGTCAGTGCTCTTAACCTCTGAGCCATCTCTCCAGCCCCTAGCCCCCTCATCTTTTAACATAAATTTAGGGCTGGAGAGGTGGCTTAGCTGTGAAGAGTGATTACTGCTCCATCAGAGAACCCAGATCTACCACTTATATCATGGTTTATAATCATGTATGACTCTGATTTTTTTGTTCGGTTTTTGGTTTTGTTTTTCCAGACAAGGTTTCTCTGTGTAGCTCTAGCCTAAGAACTTTCTCTGTAGACCAGGCTAGCTTCAAACTCAAGATCCACCTGCTTGTGCCACCACCTCACTAGCTGACTCTAGTTTTTAAAAAATTTATTCTTGTGGCTGGAGAGATGGTTCAGCTTTTAGACACTGGCTGCTCTTCCAAAGGACCTGAGTCCACATAGTGGCTCACAACCATCTAAAATGAGATCTGATGATCTTCTCTTCTAGGGTGCAGGTGTACATGGTGGCAGGATATTGTATACATAATAAATAATTAAAAAAATGTTTTATTCTTGCCAGTCATGGTGGGCATGCCTTTAATTCCAGTCTTCAGGAGGCAGAACCAGGAGGACCTCTATGAGTTTGAGGGGTGAGTTCCAGGACAGCCAGGGCAACATAGAGAAACTTGTCTCAAAAAAGAAAACAATTTTTTTTTAATAATTCATATATTATATTTTGATATTCTCTGTTGCGTCTCTTATTTCTTTCCTGGAGACACCCTTCTTCCCCATAAGTCCTCCTACTTTTATACTTTCCTTTTGTGACCCACTGAGTTTAATTAGGGTTGTTTGCAGGAGCATGTGTAGGATTGTTTAGCAACACTTAGACAATTTACTGAGGTGGCTACAGCACTGAGAAAATGACACCCCCTTCGCCAGCGGCCTTTTGTCTTCATACTGCACACACTCTAGTCATTGTCTGGTCTGGCCATAAGTGGCGCTTAGCAGTCATTCTAGGCCACCTTCTGCTTTTAAGAAGGTTTCAGGATAGACAGGACTACATAGAAAGATCCTAACTTAAAAACAAAACAGTAACTTTGATTTCATGTATATGAATGTATGTACCCTGGGTGTGTCTGATGTCTTCTGAAGTCAGAGGAAGACACTGGATCCCCTGGAACTGGATAATCTTGAGCTGTGAAGCGAGCCTAGGTCCCCTTCAGGAGGAACAATGAGCCATGTTGTAGCTGGCCTTTCTCTTTACTTCAAGCTCCCAAATAACTTAGGATTTACTAATGTGAAAGCCTGGCCTTAGCTTAGGCTTGTCCCATTAGCTCTTATAAACTTAACCCATTTATTTTAATCTATATTCTGTACCCCTTGGTACGACTCATGCTGCTGCTTCCTACATACACATCTAGCTGGGAGACCCTGCCCTTTGAGTTCTCTTTGTCCCCAGAGGAGTTCCATCTAATCTCTTCCTGCCTAGTAGCTATTGGCTATCCAGGTCTTTATTAAACCAATCACAGTGACACATCGTCACACAGTGTAAAGTAGTATTCTACAATACCATGACTCTAGTCTTCTGCTCTTTTGAGACTGTTCTGTGTTAAATGTGCCTGGACAGAGACTGTCACCATTATAGACTCCCACATGCAGGACCAGATGTGTCTTGCTCAGTTCTAGATTTAGCCATGTAACCAGCTCTTCTCTACTTTCTTACTCTATAATCTTTTCTTTAAAGGTTATTGTAAGGATTTCCAAAGCTTGCATTCACCTGGAATGTAACAGAGTCAACCATGCCCCTGGGTGTGGTGATGCAAACATGGGCTCGCACGAGGCCCCTCCCTCTTCTTCTCTCTGTGCTTCCTTCCGCCCCATCTCTGCATGCCGCTGTAATAAACTCTCCTGTGGAACTCCCGGTGTTGAGATTCCATTCACATGCCATGTACAAAAAACTAACAGTTATATCCTTCACCATTGTATAAACAAAGGTTGTCTTTAAAATTTGTGTGTGTGTGTGTGTCTGTGTGTGTGTGTTTCAATAAAATTAAAAAATAATGCTAAAAATAAAAAAAAAATAGAAACTTTACTCCTCTAAAAATGTGAATAGAAGTAACATAAAAAGTGAAGTTGTTGAGTATGTTTCATCTACTTAAAGTTTGGTCTTGTTTTCCTCATGTTATTATTTCTGTCGTATCATAGTGTACCTTCAGGTTAGCCTTTCTTTGGTTTGTGAGTAGTGCTAGCTTTGTCTTCTCACTTTACTTTTCAGCTTTTTAAACGGAGAAATGTAGAGCTGATTAATGAAGAGGCTGCCATGTTCGACAGTCTGCTCATGGACTCGTATGTGAGCTCTACAACTGGGGTAAGGCCTTCAAGACATGCTCACAGTTGTTCTCAGAGCTGAAGTAGGGCCCATGTCTTTACGGTTGTGTTAAGCTCTTCCTTGCCTTTTCTGTCCAGTCAGCCTAAACACTCAGCAGAAATGCAAATACTAGAAAAAATATTCAGATTAGGAACCACTTTCAAGTAATTTATCTTAGATTGAATAAGCCTTCAGCCTGGATCTATTATGCCATCCTCTTACTTGAAGATCTTAACAAGGAGGGAGCCATGCAGGATTATATGCTCTCCTCTGGCTTTATTATTATCCACAAAGTCATAAACCTGTTTTATATTCTAGGAAAGCGTGATCACAAGAGAGATGGTGGAGATGCTCTTTTCTGATGATTCTGACTTGCAGTTAGCAACTACACAGAAATTCCGGAAACTCCTCTCCAAAGGTATAAAGCCAGGTCCTTCTCCGTATAATTTAGCCTCCTATCTCTTTTTCTTAACTATTGCTCATTCCACTGTAGCCTTCCTGGCCAGATTTTCTTCAATACAACAGGCACTTTCCCATTTTACACTGGAAATTCCCTGTGTTAATATCCTTCTTCTCTCAAAAATCTATCAGCATTTCCTTCAGCTATCTTTTTTTTTTTTTTTTTTTTAAGTTAAATATATGTGTATGCCACTTGAGACCAAAAGAGGATATCAGATCCTCTGGAGCTGGAATTATTATCTGTTATAAGCTGCTTGGCATGAATAGGTGCTGAGAATAGAACTCTACAAAAGCACTATATGTTCTTAACTCTGACCTGCATTGTGTCTCCAGCCCCAGTTATACCTTCTTAGTGAAGCCTGTCCTATCCTCTGGCTCTTAGAATGCATTTAAGAAGAGTCTGCAAATAAACTCTTCGTTTTCCTTTCTTCCTACCTTTCTTCTTCTTCTTTTTTTTTTTTTTTTTTTTTTTTTTTAATAATAGTCCTGTTAGCCTTGAGCTCAAGACATTCTGCCTCAACCTCCCAGTTTACAACCAGGAATTGATGGTGAACACCTGTAATTCCAGCACTGGGCATACAGAGGCAGGTGGATCTCTGTGAGTTCCTGGCCAGCTTGGGTTTACACAGAATGTCCTGACTACTGCTTCCGAACAGCCCACCTTCACTTCTGTGCTAAGTTCTATGAGTGCAGGGACTTTGGCTGTGTTCACACTCTATCCTCAGTTTCTAGAGCTATGTGGTACACAGAGTTGCTCCATAAAAATTTGTATCAGATGCGCAAGGGTCTGTGATTGGATTTTATTCCTGAAAACAGAGTATATGATAGTAAAAGTATCTTGCTTGAGTGTACTAAACATTCCTCTCAAGATAAGAGCAGTGATGTTTGTTAGAAGGGAATGGTGTGGGCCAGGGTTGCTCATTCCTTGGCCACGTTCACTCCTTTTCTGTTGTGGCTTACAGAACAGAATGTAACATACCTAAATTAGGATTGCCTTCATAGGTGTAAGATGCCAAGGCTATTAGCAGTTTGAGGATCTTTGTAAGAGTGATCAGAAACATCCAGGACTGTGAATGCATGAGCATAGCTTCCTGAGTATTGATGTCTTCCCTGTCTCCCTCTAGAGCCCAGTCCTCCAATAGATGAAGTCATTAACACTCCAGGAGTAGTTGACCGGTTTGTGGAGTTTCTGAAGAGGAGTGAGAATTGTACATTACAGGTAAAAGCTCTCAGGCATGAGGTGGCTGGGTGACAGTGGGCTTCTGGAGGCATATCTTAAGGAAACTAGCAATTGAAGTCCCTCCCTTAAAAACAGTTTCAGGGCTGCATGTGCTAGCACAACCTTTGCAACCAGCAAAGGAAGACAGACCTCTGTGAATCAGACTAAGGCATTTCTGCCAGGGCTGACAGTGTGACCTGGGACACATGCTGTGAAAGGAGAGAAGTGCACTGCTCCTGCAAGTTGTCACCTGATCTCCACAAGCATGCCGTGCACATAGGTACACAGACTCACACAATTAAAGGAAAAGGCTTAAGATCTGAGTAATGCTGTGAGGTAATTTATGAACCTGCTAAGTGCCTTAAGCCAAATGTGACAGCACACACAATGGCCTAGGGCATAAGGATTACCACAAGTTTGATACCAGCCTGGGCCACATAGCAACGTCCTTTCTCAAGAAAGAGAGAAAGAAAACACACAAAAGAAGGTTTTTGTTTTGTTTTTATTTCTTATTTTAGAGATTCCAGAATGTGATACACTGTATCGTTATAAATCAGAGGGTCTCATACACCTGTAACTTAGTGACCTGATCACTCAGCCTCCCTGGGTCTCTGTTCTTCAGAAACAGATGATGAGCAAGTCTATTAGAACTTGTTAGAGAGCCACAGTAGAGGGTGGGTTGAGAGCCATCTTAACTAGGAATGGTGGCTCATGCCTGTGATTCCAGCACACAGAGGACAGGGTCAAAGCTCAAGGCCAGACTTGGCTATGGAGTAAGACTAAAGAGAGGGAAGGAGGAGAAGAGAACACACCATCACTCTTTTCCTTGTTTCTGAGATGAAAATCAGAAGCTCAGGAGGTGAGAGAGTAAACTAGGTGTTCCAGTTGTTGAGGGCTCCATTATACCCACCACTGTTCTTCCAGGCAAAGACCTGTTTAGTTTTGCTTTCTTTCTTTCTTTTTTTAAGATTTATTTATTATGTATATAGTATACAGAAGAGGGCACCAGATGTCATCACAGATGGTTATGAGCCACCATGTGGTTGCTGGGATTGAACTCAGGACCTCTGGAAGAATAGTCAGAGTTTTTAACCTTTGAGCCATCTCTCCAGCCCCAGGTTTTGCTTTCTTTATGTGCTACAGATTCACTGTGTTGGGGCAGATGGTAGGTATGGTTGCTCAGTCTGGAATGACCTCTCAATTGTGGCCTAATCTCACTTTCAGTTTGAAGCTGCCTGGGCTCTAACAAACATTGCCTCTGGAACCTCTCAGCAGACCAAAATTGTCATTGAAGCAGGAGCTGTCCCCATTTTTATAGAGCTGCTTAATTCAGACTTTGAAGATGTACAAGAACAGGTAATGCTCAAGATTTAATTCAAGTTTTGATGTACTGACAACATAATAAAAATTTATATGTGGAGGTAGGCTCATTGGCAGGTAGGCAGGTGTCTGAGTTTGAGGACAGCCAAGGCTTTGTGGAGAGACCCTATCTCAAAATGCAAAAGCAAAAAATAAAAATATTTTCAGGTTTTATCCCAGGTCTTTGAATGGTGCTCTTCCAGGTGTTGGAGCATCACAGAGCTGAGAGGGGGAGAGAATGTAGTTCAGTTGCTAGAATACTTGCTTAGTATATATGAATAACCTCTGGGTGCAATCCCCAATACCACAAAACCTCAGCAAACCTGTAATCCCAGCACTTTGGAGATAAAGGCTGGAGGATCAGAGGTTCAAGATCATCCTTAGATGGATAGCAAGTTTAAAGTCAGCCTGTTTCAAAAAAATATAAATCAGTTCACTTGAACAGTGAGAATTTCCCAGATGGTTGGGAAGGTGGCAGAGCTCATAAGAGCCAAGTACTATCCCTTCTCTTTCTGCTGTCTGTCTGTCTTGTCCTGTTTCTGTCCATTTGGCCTTTCCTGAGTCATATCCTTGATGATAAACTGAGTAAACACAAGTAAATATTTGTTTGTTTGTTTTTTAAGTTACCTAGGTCATTCTACTGAAGTAACAAGCTAAAATAATTGTATGACTCTCCAGACTTATAGCTGACTTGTAGCCGCTGTCCAAAGTGGGTCCAGTTCTCCAAGACTGACCTGAAGCATCTGTGTTAAATTTGGGAGTTAATGTTGGGATTGAATGAGGCTATCGGACACATAGTTGGTGTCAGAGAACTAGTTGTTTTATAATTTAGTTTCAAAGGTGCTGCTGAAAAAGCTGCCACACTGTGGAGATGAAGACCCAACCTCCATTTCTCCTATGGATTCTTGCTACTTTCATAGAAATGGAGAATGGTACTTTGGATGGTGGCAGACACCTCTCATCTGTGAGTTTGAGGTTACATGATGAGTTCCAGGCTAGCCAGGGCTGCATAGTAAGATCTTGCCTCAAAACAAATAAATAAAAATAAACCAGAAAAGAAGGTGGCTTGATGTTCCTAGTGTGGAGATAAGTTAACCTGTAATACTCACACTGAAATGGAGAAGAGTGGTGGGCTCTTTCTCCTTTACCTGGTATAGATCTGGTCTGTGGTAGAGAGAGAATCTTTTTTTTTTTTTTTTTAATATTTATCTATTTATTATGTAGACAGTATACAGAAGAGGGTACCAGATGTCATCATAGATGGCTGTGAACCAGCATGCAGTTGCTGTGAATTAAACTCTGGAAGAACAGTCAATGCTCTTAACTTCTGAACCATCTCTCAGCCCTCTTTTTCCCTTTCTAATGGAAGGGATGGGGTGTTAGTTTGGTGTCCCTGGCTTCAGTTCAGATAGCAACCTGTCTTCCCTCACAAAACCAGGGCCTCCTGGGGAAAGGCTCCTACAGAGCAAGTGTTCATCAAGGGCTCCAGTAGGGAGATCACTTAAGCTTGCTGTCAAACCCTAACACCGTCCTTACATTAATTAGTAGTCACAAAATCAGGCAGTGTTGGTACACACCAGAATACCAGCACTCGGCTGGGGGTTGTGGTGTATTGTGCAGAGGTAGGTGGATCTCTGTGAGTTTCGAGGCCAGCCAGGGCTACACAGAGAAACCCTGTCTCAAAAACCAACCAATATTCACAGAAGCTACCAGGCTCTATGAGTGACAGTTCTATGTCCCTTTTCAGGCAGTCTGGGCTCTGGGAAACATAGCAGGAGACAGCTCCGTTTGCAGAGATTACGTTTTGAATTGCTCCATCCTTAATCCTTTGTTAACGTGAGTAATTATAAAATCATTTGCACCTGGGGCATCTGTAGGGTGGCTAAGTGGCAGTACATTTTGGGGACAGCTTGTTTGATTTCTTAAGATGGTGAAGCCTGGGCCACGCAGTGGTGATACAGAGGCAAGTGGCCTTAGGAGTTTGGGTTTCCCTCTGGCTTTTATTGGTAACAACTTCCTTGTGCCAAAACATCAATGCTCATATTACATTTTTGTTGTTTTCTTCAGACTCCTCACTAAATCCACACGACTGACGATGACTCGGAATGCAGTATGGGCTCTGTCAAACCTCTGCCGAGGGAAGAACCCACCTCCAGAATTTGCAAAGGTAAGAGCTGCTTAGTTTTACAAGTGATACCAGATTTCATCATAGAAGTCTAAGTTTTGTGAAGACCCCTGAAAGTCTCAAATCATGTGAAACTAAAGGGCACTTGTCAGTGTAGTAGGCGATCTTGTAGACCTTGTAGACCTTGGTAGGAAGGTGATAAGGTGAGCCTGCAGGTTTGATGGCATTCTCAGGCTCTAGAATTACACGTGAGGAGGGTGGCAATGATAGGCTCCGTGATAGTGCTGAAGTGGCCTGTTATCAGTCCTCCTCACTCTGCTTCCAACAGGTCTCTCCTTGTTTGCCTGTATTGTCTCGCCTACTCTTCAGCAGCGACTCAGACTTGCTGGCAGATGCCTGCTGGGCACTCTCTTACCTGTCTGATGGTCCCAATGAGAAGATCCAGGCTGTCATAGACTCTGGAGTCTGCCGGAGATTGGTAGAACTTTTGATGTGAGTTGTTTTCAGTTTAAGAAGGAAAAAGTTTCCTAGCTTACTCTAGTTCAAAGAGCTCCATCCGAAGCTGGACATGGTAATCCCAGCATTCAGAGGCTGAGACAGGAGAATCACAAATCAAGGACAGCCTGGGCTGCAGAATGAGACTGTCTATGAATAACAAATTGCTCGAGGTCTGGAGCTGTAAGGAATGCTGTCTGCCTGGTGGGGGGAGGTGTTTTTGTTTTTTGAGACAAGGTTTCTCTATGTAGCAATTCTGGTTGTTACAACTCACTGAGAGCCCCCAGCCTCCTCAGTGCTGTTATTAAAGGCATGTATCACCATACCGGAAAACCTTGGTTTTCAGCAATGATATGTTGCCTCATTACTGATGAGCTATTCTTCCTCTGTAGGCACAACGATTACAAAGTGGCATCTCCTGCCTTGAGAGCTGTGGGTAATATTGTCACTGGGGATGACATACAGACCCAGGTAAGGAAGAAGAGGGGGATCGGTTCTTAACTCAGGCCAGCTGTGGAAGAGCTAGCAGGGAGAGCTGCTTGTGGACTAAGTCTTCCTCTGAAATGGGAGGCTGCATGGTCTAGCAGAGAAAGAATGAATGCCTTTAGGTAAAGGAGTTTTATTTAGCACTATCACTCTCTGTGTTATCAGACTTCCTTCTTCTCTTAAATTAGAAACAAGTCGTCCAGTTGGTACTTGTGAAAAGAAGGTTAAATGGAATGACTGGATTTACTGGGACATTATAAGGACTTACATGTGATTTGTGATCCTTTTGAGATAATGAAAGCTGTGGGCTCCATCAATACTTTCTAGACTTTTAAGGTTTTACAGACACCACCTTGTGTTAACCTCATGTTAACCTTTTGAGCCCATGTGTGGCACACATCTGTAATCCTAGCCCTTAAGGGTTAGAAGCAGAAGGATCATCTCAGAAAACCAAGGCAGCCTCAGAGTGGTGCATCTACTGGAAGGTGGAAGTTGGAAGGATCATGTGAGCTAGCACTTGGAGACCTGCCTGAGCAATACAACAAGGTCCTGCCTCAGAAAAGTGAGATGGTGTGCACCCTGCAGTGAGGGCACAGTGGGTTTCCCTTGTTGACAGTCTGCTGATTTCCTTGGTGATTTCTTTAGTGGGTAGTGTGTGGTTTGAACTCTGAGTTTGTGTGAGCTCTGGTTTCTCTTGCTGTTGGTATGTAGTTTTATTCTATTGGATTGCTATAGACCCTCCATTACAAGTAGAGTCACAGTATTTATCTCTACATCTGGCTTAGCATAATGTCTTCAAGGTCCATCTATGTTATAGCATCTGTCAGAATTTCTGTAGTAAGGCGTTTATGTATACCATATCCTTCAAATCCTCTTCATCCATCTTGAGATCATTATGTTTTTACTTCTTAGCCATTATGAATAATGCTGCTATGGACTCTGGTAAACAGCTACTGAGTTTCTACTTTCATTTCTTTTGGTCATGCATATGCAAAAGAGATTAGATAACATGGTAATTTATGCTAATTTTACGGGTTTATGTCTCTGCCACCAGCACCAGATTCTCGCTCTTTCAAGAATATCTCATTTTCTGATGTTTTATAACAGCCATCCTAATGAGTATAAAGTGTTGTCTCATAGTTTGATTTTTGTTTCTCTATTTATTAGTAGTGTTGAGCTTATTTTGTGTGCTAATTGACAATCTATATATCTTTTTTTGAATAAATGAATGTCTTTTCAAGTCCTTTGCTCATTTTA
>PVIH01025440.1:0-20684 GCA_004025045.1 Sigmodon hispidus
CTATTCTGATATTAACTACTTGATAATATACTATATAAACTAGATATACAAGTTCCATAAAAAAGTGACTTCTAAACTTTGACAAAATAAGCCGAGATAGTCCTTCAAATTCCTACTTCACAAAAAAAAATATTACCAAATATTCTTCAAGACACACAAAAAAACAACTAATAGACTGTGTCAGATTTCCTACATCACTAAAAAATATGCCAAAGACATTGGGCGTATAGGCTAAAAATAATGCCCCAACATTACAAAAAAAATTTAAGTGACTGTCTAGACAGACAAGTATCATCTCTGTCATTTTCTAGACTTTAAAAGTTTATTACACTTCCTATTTATTTAGATAATATTATATCCTTCTATAGTCTTTGATATAGTTAAAAGTTTAAAAGCTATAGATACAGTTTTTCTTAGTTATTTTAACAGATATATTATATATAAAACTTTAGACTCAAAAGATAAAATAGATAATAAAATATTTTCTTTAAGTTTGTTAATTACAAATAGACTAGCTATTATAACTATAATTTTTACTTGATAACTGTTCTATTATATATAATTTTACTATATAAAAATTAAACCTTCCTTTTTGATTAGACAAAAAAGAAAAAATGTGGTGGAAATGTTCTCTATATGCTATAAATAAAATAACTGGTTTGGCCTATGTGGAACACCATAGAAGTGGGTGTAGTATCAGAGGAGAGACAGGCAAAAGGAGGGAAGAGTTAGTGAGTCTCCATCAGACCCCCGCAAAAAAAAAAAAATCATATAAAAAATACAAGTAGCCATGGGCCAAGCCACGTGACAAATAAAATACTAAAAATAAGTTAAATTAAAATAAAAAACTAACTAATAATATACTTAAGACATAGGCCAAACAATATAAAATTAATATAAATGTCTAGTTCATTTCTTTAAAAAAAAAACAAAAAAAAACAAAAAAAAAACCAAAACACCACAGGCCAAATACAAACTTCTGGCCCAAACAAAGCCAAAAAGCTTCTACAACATAAATTGTAATACACTCATGAAGTTTTTGCTTTTAGATGTTATTGATTATATTTTGTGGAGAAGAGAAATGATGAAGTGATTTATTAAGAGTAGTGAATGAACAATTTGTGAGTGGTTCTGTTCTCTAATATTTCAGACTGGTTTTATTAAATATGTAACTATCACAAAGGAAAAAAAACCACAAAGTATATGGATAAGGAATAACAGCCAGATATTGTCTACTGGTCTCTGCACACACACACACACACACACACACACACACACACACACACACACACACACACACACAAACACATGTTCATCAACATTTCTACATACCTGTACCAGCACATATGAATGTCAAATAAACACAAAATTCAGATTTCTTCTATTGCAACCTTTAGTATTTTAAAAATGTTTAAAGCACATATTGGGTAAGCTATTTCCAGTATGCAGTGAAAAACATTGGAAATGGAGACCTTACTTTCTCAAGGCCCCCCGCTCCACCACCCCCGCCTGATTCAATATAAGAATACTGATTTTGTTAAATAAGAGAAATGTGTTATATGTATGTATATTATTGTACTGTCCTACACAAATCCCCAAAGCAGGTTTTTGAACCTTCTACAACATGCTTCTTGTTAGCCTGATTTCCTGCCATTAAAGCCAACAGTTTATTATCTGTTGAATTATTACTCAGTAGTAGTCTTAGTTTTATGATTGTGATTATGAAATTATTTACTAATGAAAAAGATTTTTATGTATTGCAACCACTTTATTTACTTGTTGTGTGTGTGTATGTGCATACATTTGTCTGTGTGCACACATGTGTGTGTGGAAAGGGTGATGAGGAGTGTGTATGCCATGGCACACAAAAGGAGGTCAGAGGGAAAATCATAGAAGTTTCAGTTCTCTCCTTCATTGTGGCTTCCAGGATTGATGACTTAGTCAGGCATGGCATCACGCGCTTTTACTCAGTGGGCCATCTCACTTCCTCCTTGTCGAAATTACCTTTAGAAGGCTATTTATACAATTTAAGTTTCAAGTTCTTACAAACACTATCTGTACCACTGGCAAATGAAAACAAGTTCTCACATAGGCTTGCTATCAAACAAGAGAGAAGGTAGCTAAGTGGAGGTTAATTACTGCCATCTGCTGGTAATAGTAGGAAATGTCATCTAGTGAATTTACGACATATGTATATTTGTTTAAGATGGAAAATTTATGTCCCTTGGGTGGCTGCGCTTTTCTGAAGAGGAAACAGAAGAAGAGTGGATTCTGGGAAGAAGGGAGCTGGAGAAAGTTTGGAGGGGTGGAAGGAGGAGAAATGTGGTCTGTATGTATTATATGAGAGTAATTTATTTTCAATTTAAAAAAATTAAAAAGAACATAAAACTATTTTATAATGTAAAAATTTCATTATGTTTCTTTTAAAAATTGAGACTACAATTTCATCTTCCCTTTTCTCCTTCCAAATCATCCCATGTATCCCTTCCAGCTTTTTAATACTTATGATCTCTTTTCTCTAATTATTATTATATGCATATGTATCAATATATAACAACAATTAGTGAAATTAAAAGATTGGCAAATACATCCTGCTACCCTTGAAGAGTAGGTTCTTGGGATACTACATTTTTTTTTTATCGGCTCCAAATGTGTAGTTGACTTTAAAATTACCTGACTGAGGAGACCTGGGTCTTCCCTAGTGGCTTTAGTATGAATACAGCATGTAAGACTAGCCAGACTTAGCTGGGCATGGTGACACACGCCTTTAATCCCAGCACTTCGGAGGCAGATGTGAGCAGATCTCTGTGAGTTCGAAGCCAGCCAATTCTACAGAGCGAGTTTCTGGATAGGCAGGACTACACAGAAAAATCCTGTTTCAAAAACAAAATAAATCAAACAAATGGAAAAAAAACAACAACAAAAAGACTAGCCAGATTTAGAATATTACAGCTTATGATATTTGAGAACAGCAGTATGCAATGCTAAATCATTTCACAAGGGTCTTCGAAAGTTCACAAAGTATTGACAGACAGCATCTCTAACACAGAATGAAAAGTACCTCTTCAAATAATAAGCATGGCACTAGAGCAAGTGCCGCGAAGCAGCACCACTCAGTGCCTAGGTGGCCCTTTGCTCTTAGAGGCTCTGACTCTAGGATGGACAATTAATTTACTGTCTAACACTCTGGAATTTCCTTGCATGATAATAGAATTTAATGTCCAAACACTCAGATACACTGCTTAAAATTCCTAAAAGCTGGAAAATCTAGGGCCACCTGAGGGAAACATTTTGGGGGCCAGATACAATGGTTAGGCCATTATATTAATCAGGTAGATAAAAACATCCACTCAACAAAAAGTTAATTAGTATCTGTTAGAAATCACTGAGAAACAGTATTCATGTCTCACAGGATATAGAACAGTACAGCAAATTCAAATTAAATATTTGGAAGGCTCTTTTACATGTGTTCCTATTATTCTTAATATCCTAAATTTCCAGACTTATTAATATATATGATCAAAATGTAGGTCATGATTTAGTGATAGATTATCAGTGAGCAAAGGCCAAAGACAAAGAAGATAATGGCTTTTACTAAATTAGCTATATGGATCCTATATATAGTGCCATCATGTTTTCCCAAAGGTAGTTGCCAATCAGCAATTAATTTTAATCAAGCTTGGGTCATAGAAGATACAGGAGTTCCCAAAGCAATTGCTTCTTGACAATGCTGCCTTCTTTTACCAGGTCTATTGTAATTCATATATAGAGGGAGATATCTGCAATTTCATTTCATGGAGAAATGATACAGAGCATTAATCCTTTGAATATAAGAGAGACATGATTGAAGTCCAGTTGGTCATAAATCATACTCCATCAACATCTGGAAGGTAATTATATTTCTAAAACCCCATATAACATGCCATGCACTAGGCACCACACCTTGCTATCATGCAGGAAGTTTGAATGTTTTTGTTATAGTTTTTTGACATTATTGAGGGTTCCAATGAAGATAGATCGGTGTAGAGATTTAGTTCTATATGTTCATGCTTATATCAGTCACATGGGTAAATTTGCTCAGGCAACAAGATTTACTGTTATCTTATAGTCAGATACTAATTAAACTGCTATCCTGGAATACAGATGCAAGATCTGACAAGAATACTATCAGTGTACTTTATCTCATATAGACTTTCTGGAATTAGGTCCACACCTCCTGCTTATTCTAGAATAATTTTCAAGATAGAAGCTAAAATTTTTGACAAATAGGGTATTATCTCATCCTTTCAATTCTTCCTTCTAGTACAAGGACATATTGGCAGCACAAAGCTATCCCTCAGAGCTCTTCCACTATTCTCTGTGTACTCATAGCCTTCTGAAACACAAAGAGGACGCAACATACTACTTTCTCCAGATGGACAAGTGCTACATAATAGTTTTACTAGCTCTCTGTAACAGGTGCCATTTGTAGATTAAGAACTATACTCCAGGAACCATTTTATTATTTTCTTTCATTATCTTATATCCAAAATATATTTAATATGAATTTATAACTGAACAGTATGAGAATCAGAAACTTTATTTTAAAAAGGATTCTCTGCTTCAATCACTCATATTATTTTAAATTTCAATTTTATTCCACAAAATACAAACTCTAGGTTTACCTGCAAAGTTTCACCCTAACATTAACCATACAAGTCAATGGTAGGCAGCCTAGAGCAACATCTGGTGGTAACTTCAGATACTTAAGGATAGAGTAAGGGAGTGTGGGGGGATTTCATAAACTCAGTGTCAAGTGCGCTAACCTCACCCCAAAGCCGTGACAAGCATTGTTCCTATGACTAGGACAAGCTCATTATTTAGCACAATTGTTTCTTGAAGATTGATAGTTGTATTAAAAACATAAGCCAGACTGACAAAGGGACAGAGATATAAGGAAAAATAAAAGCTTTAAGAGAAATGCTGGGGAGAATTCTAAACCATAGTCACACACTGCTACATAAAATAGGACAGTATATTATTGGGTGGTAGAGAAAATTAAAAAGTCACAAAAATGTGCCTTTTAAGATCAAATTTTAATGTATCCAATAAGTTTGTGTGCTACCAAGTAAAGAGAGTTTTTTTTCTATTATTAACTCACAGAAAAAGAAACATTTGTTAAATACTAGAAAGGAGATGATAAGGGATAAATGGAATTATTGATGTGTTTTGGGAGTCTTTTCAGATAGACCCATTGGAGGGATACTCTGACAACTATCCTCAGGGACCACATCCAGTTGGAAGAAGCCATATAAAATCATTGCCCCAACTGTACAGTAGCAGTTAGAGTTACCTCTTTAGAGTCAGGAGGGTGATAAAGTAGCAGAAAAGGCCCATTAAGAGAAAACTCCTTGTTATTAAGAAAATATAATCTCTGGGTAAGCTGAAAACCTCACATATCAGTTGAGCCAAGTAGATCACTCAGTCAAGGGACCATCCCTAGGAAGGTGGGCTCATAGCTGTAACTTATTGTTACTAGAGACTTCAAAGACTACCAAAGGCAGTTAAATTCACAAGGACCCATATTTTCTAAACTGTATGTACCCACCAATGAGACCTAAGACCTAAGGTATTGATTAAAAAACAGGGGCTATCTGGAAGAAGCATGCTCACTAGATCAGTTTGGGTTCAGGAACATTGTTAATATCTTTTTGCCAAAAGAAATTACCTTGTTGGGGTTGCAGTGAGGAACTGCTCCTTGATTTAGTGAAAAATTTGCAAAGAATTGTCTTAAGAGATAAATTCTCATTGGGAAGCTCAGATGTTTAAATGGCAACTGGGGAATAATCAATGCTATTTTGAAGACAGATTGACTATGGAAAAAATTAATTATTGTGTATGGTCTTAATAAATCATTTTTATTTTTAAACTTTTATTATCAACTCATTTAAAACAAATTTTATCATTATCCTAGGTGAATACTAATATTTTTTAATAACCCCTTTACTTCAAGAATCTCTAAGCATGGTAAAAGTTGCTGAATGAGACACTATTTCTTTCCAGGGAAGTTTAGGGTACTTATACTCTTACATGTAGAGCTGTCCCCTCAAAGCCCTATATTTTCTTACTCTTTGAATAGAATCACTAAAAGGAGAAGATTTTGTAAATATGAAAATATTTGAATGTTGTTGCAGATCACAATTTTATACTCATTAATTATATTTCAATAATGTTATTGAAAGTATGGAACTTGAATAATGTGTTGCTGCTACTTTAACAGGTTCACAATCAAGCTTTAATATTCTCCATGGATTTAATCTTATGAGATCACAAATGCAAGCAACAAATATGTTTATTTCTAACTAGATCACTAACATGCCTTTAAGTAATATTTTGTCTTTTCTCTTGTGATTACAACATGGTAACAGATAAGTATGCACCCTAATTTGTTCTAAGTTTCATTTTTATACCTCTTGTTACTAGTGACTTACATATATTAATCAAAACAATGAGTGATTTTTATTTTATTAGTATGTCTTAGTTCTAAATCCTCAGTGAAATGATAGCTCTCTTTAGTGACCAAATCAGCCACATAAAATGAAAACATATTATCATATATATAATACATGGTAAATAATCACTTATTCATGAATTTATTTAAGTACTCATAAATTTGCTTGGATTTACTGGGTATATCAGGTAAGGCTAACAGAATTAAACACACTGAAATTATAAATAACCTTCTGCCTTGACCTCTAACAAGAGGTAAATGCTTTCACTTTGTCTTAAATATTATCTGTTGACTAAACACATTTTTGAGACAGGTTCTCATTTCTGTATCCCAGGCTGTCCTACGACTTCCTATGTAGACCATATAGAACTCAAACTCAAAAGGGTGTCAGTTGTCTCTGCTCCCCTACTGCTGGAATAAAAAGCATGCACCCACAATACCCAATATGACCTTATTTTAAATGAATTTTTATCTTATAAATGCTTGCCTTTTGCAGGTTTTGCAATTACAATAGAATTCCAAGACAATGTTCTTTTAGAAACATATATTGTGATGCTTTTTTTTTTAATTATTAAATGTACCTGTTTACTTGTGTGGTGGAGCCATAGGAGTGTGAAGAAGTCACAGGCCAACTTGGTAGAGGCTTGGTTCTCTCACTTCACCATAGGTTGATGCTAGTGTCTTTACCCACTTTACCTGCTGAGTTCCTAGACTGTTGCTTTTATATGGAAACTCTTGATTTTCTTTAGAGCACAAAGCCCAGCTTTGTACAAAATAGAGTTTTAAATAAAAATGGATATAAGGATAATACACAATTTGGCTAATTGATGCTTTCTGCCATGAATATAAGCTTAAGATTGTAAGACAAACAGTTTGCCTTTCACCAGTACACAAGGTTGGGTTTGGATTTTCAAATAATTCCACTAAGATTTTTCTAGTTTCCCTATTGACATAAAAACCACAATGGGGAAGACTTGAAGAATAAGATTCTCTTTTCAATTAATAAGATTCTTCAGTGTTTCTAGAATGCCCTTTTAAAGTACAATATTAAACCACTGCCTATTATCCCAACATTTGGGAGGCGGAGGCAGATGGATTGCCATAAACTTGAGGCCAACCAAAACTACACATGAAACCCTGTCTCAAGAAAGAGAAAAAGACAAAAAAGTTATCATGGCAAAGGGACCATTTTACCTTGCTGATTTACATAATAGATTTTCTTTAGAAACCAATGAATTAGGTAAATGACAAAAGATAACATTTTAGTTATTTATATATCAACAAAACTATAATCAATAACCTACTTGATGTCAAATATATGCAGAGATCTTGAGTTCATCAAAATTTTCACAGAACTGTTTATAATGGAGATGGGTTACTTAACTATTTGAAAAATGATATTAATTTCTAAGGAAAAAGTAAGTTATAATAATAGTATCATGTAAGAAATATTAATCAATTAGACATATTAATGTATTACCTAGGATTAATGATTTTCCTGGCTTATCATCTCTTATTTTGAATTTACTCAATTTGTAAATATAACAAAGTTAGCAACTGAATATGTTTTGTGAATATCAATACCAAATTTGGAAAATCTAATTGTCAAAATATTCTCTTTTAGGGGGAGGACATTTTCTCTTTGAGGGGAGGACATTTCTCCTGAAGTGTTGCTACTATATTATGGGATAATTTTCCAGTTTTATCAGTATTTGTTCTGCAGTCATCAACACATTCATTTTTAAACTCTTAAGTGCAAAATGCTCAAACATAGTTATTATGCACTTTCATGCATGATTCTAGTATGCTTATTTTGTAGCAAAGACACCAGCAAGTAAGTTTATATTAAAAGGCAAACTTTTAAAAATTATTCATAATCAGAAGAAAACCCAAAAATAACCAGCAAATTCAGTGGTGAATTCTCACAGGACTAAATTCTACAGCATACACACTTTTGCTGTTAGAAGTTCCGAATGTGTTGCATTTTCTAATTACATGCTCATGTTAGGATCATAACTACTTTAAAAGCTACTTTGTGCTAAATGTAAAGGTGTGGGTGGCATTAGGTGAAGAAGAACTAACAAATACAAAATCTTATCACTACTCTCTTAAATCTAATTGCCAAGTCAACTAGAACAAAAATTACCATGGACAATTCAAAGCTTAACTCAAACTCTTCTGTTAAAGAAATTGGCAATGAAAAATTGTATTTAATTCAGTGGAAACAATTTGAAATTATGCATCTGAAAAGCCAGTATTTATGAAAGGCAATATTTTAAATGTATGTTTAGCGTATAGTGCATCTAGAAATCTTTCTAAACAGCATAAGTATGTGAAAGTCTCACAATTCTTTATTAAAAAGTTAATTGATATAGTCATTTTATATTCTGTAAATTCTCCAAACTGGAAAATAATTCCAAAGAGAAGAATATGCTAAATTGGAACATGTTGGATCATTTGTGGTTTCCCCAGTCAAGGAAATATTCACAAGACTTAAGAAATATTTAGGTGGATATAATGATAACAATAGCAACCATTTCCCATAGAAAGTTTGAGAAGAAAAAAGAAATAATAGAACATAATAAATATAGCCTAGCTGATAAGCATTTCATGTGGCCTTTCTCATGAGTTTTAGCTACACTCAGAGTGTGTATGGGATTTTCTCAAAGGTGTGAGAGGAGTAAAGAAAATGAAGTCAACTCAGAGATTTGGAAACCACATAGGTGCCAGATAGAGCTCTGGGGGGCTAAGAAAAATAAACTGATAAAAACAGAAAAATGCATTCTGTGTGCTAGATTTTCTAATTCATAGTTTCTTCCTACAAAACAAATGCTCACTTTAAAAGAAAAACAGCCAGCCAAAAATCATTTGATAGTTTTAGAGAATATCATTTTGGAGATATGAACAGTATTTACATTAGGATATTCATCCAGAATATTTTATTCTTTTTTGAAAGATGCTTTGAAACAGATCTTTAATGCTGTTATTTAAAGTTCAAATATTTAATTTATTTGATTTTAAGTAGAAATAACTTTCCACAAATCTTTCATTCAATAAACATTTATGCTAACCTTTTAGTGTTCCAATGTTTAACTGACCTTTATATTAAGATGGTACCAGGTTAGACACATAAATAGACATATAATGAGGTTGGGGCTATTTAATTTCAGCTCAGTTCTTACTTCTATAGAATACGGAGATCACCATCCACATATTTAAAAATAAATAGAAGATGAATAGTGAGTTTTTTAGTTGGGTTTTTTATTGTTGTGAAGAAATACCCTGACCATGGCAACTGTTATAAAGAGAACATGTAAGACTCATCTCTGCCCTAAATGCAGGCCAGCAGGGAAAACCTCTGCAGGCCAGAACCTCCAAAAAACTCCAGTTCATTGGACACCCCTGACTATAAATTCTGCCCCAACTCCCAACACATGCCATCACCAGGTGACCTCAGTTGCTACCTGAGACCCAGAGATGTTCAGCATCTATTGGACCAAGAGGTGACTGAAACTACACCCAGCCTATCTAGAGAGCTGGGTCTCCTAGACCCAGGCACTGGGACATAATTCTTTAAACCCCATCCCCACTCACATCTACTCTAAAACCAGGCCAGAAGGGAAAAATTCCTGCAGGCCAGAACCCCACAGTAATATCCATTTTGCTGGACACCCCAACTACAAATCCTGCCCCAACTTCCAAACCACCTCAACAACTGGCAACTTCAATAGTTATCTGAGACTCGCAGTTATCAGCACCTGTCGCACACAACCTCACCAGCAAGGAAAGCGCAACACTCAGGATCTTCTTTCAGCAGTTTATTCGGGACCTTTACAAGTGCTTCTTTCTTCTCCTTTCCTTCTCCTCCTGGGAAACCCCGTCCAATGAGTAAATACTCTCAGGGCATCTAATCCCAATAAGCCACATGGGCACAGCTCATAGGTCCACATATGCAACAGCAAACCACGCCCCAGGCTCAAGCCAAATAAGGAGTTGTTTATCAAAAGAGAGCACTCACCCACAGGGGGTAGGCCGGAATTCAGTACCATCTTTAAGGCACAGCAGCAGGCAGCTCTCTACAGTTCCCCCTTATTTAATAATTAAAAAATCAAGCAAAAGCAGCGGGCAAGAACAGAGGCCTAATCCCCATTGTGCAAGAGGACTTGTGCTATCCCTAATCCAGGTGTCATCCACTCAGACAGGGATAGACCTGTCCGGCACCCATTTTTATGAGGACAGGATAATGGGTGCCAACCTGTATGCAATTAGGCATGCTCTTCATGAAGCCTTACCTAGGCAAAACCATGTGCAGTGCTTAGCCTCGCAACCCGTGCCAAACATTACTCTTTCAAGGCAGCAAGCCAAACATGTGGGCGCTGTTCCACCTCAATGGTGGTGAAGGCTTGAACAATCATGGCCATGCTTCTATGCTGTGTGAACCTCATTTTGCAGATGCACCACAGGCAAATCAGAAATATCAGCACCATCAAGTCAGACAGAGCACCCATTCCCGCCCATTCCTTCAGATGATTGAGGGCCGTGGACATCTATCTCGTCAGTCCTTCAGAAACTCCAGGGTCCACTTGAGTTGAATTCACAGCAATTATTGCAATTCTCAACTTCTTCATGGTTGCTTCAAATTCACCTGACCAATTTCCTATAAAATAACTTGACAAAACTTTAGACAAATTTGCAGCATAGGAAAATTTTTCATACTGAATAGAAGTCACACATAGGGCCTCATACTTCCATTCGCATCCCAACTGAGCTATCTGCCAGAGGACATCAACCTCCTCTTGCTCCAGGTCAATCCTTTGGTGGACCAACATCAGCCTGCCTTTAAGCTGGGCAGAAATACCTCTTTAAATGTCTAAGGCATGGGCT
Source organism: Sigmodon hispidus (assembly GCA_004025045.1). NCBI lineage: Eukaryota > Metazoa > Chordata > Mammalia > Rodentia > Cricetidae > Sigmodon > Sigmodon hispidus. The sequence goes on from PVIH01025440.1 coordinate 11,375, forward strand.
ACATTGGCAGACAAATTATTAATTGTTTGAGCCATCTGGATGGTGTGACTCATAGCAATGGCGGCCGTGGTGGCCCAATTGCAGCTAGGGAAATGGCTGTAACAACAGCTACAGTAATACCAAAATCTCTCCTAGCTCTAAACAAGCTCATGGCATTAGGGCTTTATACCGGGACGGGTACCCAGCGCGACATGTGGGCCAAAATGACAAATGAAAACTGAGTGGCATTCCAGCAGGTGGTATACCAACAGGTATCATTTGTACACCTGGAGTGCTCCTCTTGACTAACTATAAAGATAAAGGGAGAAGCCACACACGCAGGAGCAGGAGACATAGAAAGGGCTCTAAAAGTCCTCCTGGCCTTACAATCCATGGGTAATAAATCATAATAATAGGGACGGCTCTCTGGTATAGCCATAACACCCCAACTACAATTAAATTCAGTAATACCATGCTTTCCTCTCATCACCATGGCCAGTGGTTCTGCATTCAAGCAACTGCCATTAATACCACACAGCATCCAATTGTTATATGGATTAGAGGAGTCTAGAATACGTGGATTTTATCTCGTAAAATTCTTTCCTGCATAAGTTTCATTAATGTGAGTAGTAATAAGGGGTGAAAAGGTAAACAATCTTTGACTATCTACCCAGGACAATGACCGGGACTGACACCCAGTCCAGGGCCAATCCTCACCCTCAAAGTCAGCATAACAATAGGGGGCCCATTTTGGCTGCCTGGGTGGTGGGGCAGAATCATTAGGAAAGGAGCCTCTCACTGGCCATACACCCAAAAACCAGGAGGCATTCAAGGCTGCACTGGCACTCGCTTGTCTCTGAGGATGGTTGAACCATCCCACAGTCTCATCCCACAGCAAAATGCATGAGGAAAGCTGTGAGCAGTTGGTAACAATTTGAAAGCATAGGGCACCTTTCAAAGTAAAATTCCTACTTTCTCCTAAGCTAGCTATTTCAGAATCATAAGGAACATAAGGTAATTCTAACTCCCTATTGTTGGTAAACAACCATGGAAAAAGACGAGCATCATGCCGTATGGGCAGAGGTTTCGGGAACACCAACAGTATCCCCCACCTCAGCTCCGTCTTCCCCTGTTGACATTGCAGGAGCATCATCAGGGCTATCATCAGCATCCTCTGCGGCCTTGCCAGCATCATACTTGTCATTTCAGACCTTCCTGGTTAGCCGTTCTGGTACCCACACTGGATCTTGCCAGTCCTGAGGAAAGACACAAACAGAACCTCTCGCCCATGTAAGCACTGGATCAGGACCATGCCAGTGGCCCGTGAAAATATCCTTCCATTTCACCATGCCTCTGTGGCTAGGGATGAGAGTCAGATGTCTATCTGCCACGGAGTGGCCATCAACATCCAAATTTAAAAAATTAAGGGTAAACAGAGCTATAGATAGTCTTTCTTTGGGGGTGCAGCTGTGGCCTATTCCCCCTTTTTGTTTTTGTAAGCATTCCTTCAGCATGCAATGAGCACGTTCCACTATGCCTTGTTCCTGTGGATTGTAAGGCAATCCATGAGTTACTTGTCTCATGGATTTACCTACAGAATGCAGTAAACTGTGTTCCAGTATAAGCATGGACATTGTCAGTTTTTACCTGCAGGGGCTTTCCCCAAGCTACCCAGGCCTCTAGGCAGTGCACAATGACATTGCATCCCTTCTCTCCTGACATGTCAGTGGCAAGCAAGATACCAGAGCATGTATGTACAGAAACATGTACATACTTTAAAGAGCCAAATTCAGAAATGTGAGTAACATCCATTTGCCATACTTTTAATGGCAAGATCCCTCTGGGATTAACATCTAGGGAAGGTGGGTGGTGATACACCAAACATTGAGCACAATCCAAAACTATTTGACGTGCCTTAGCTCTGGATATCTGAAACTTTTGTTGTAAGATCTTAGCATTCACATGATATAGCTGGTGAAATTCTTGAGCTTTGACTACAGGAGAGGTAAAGAATACACAGTCCTGTCTAGTGCATATATCCACCTTGGCATTGCCTTCACTGAGTGGACCGGGAAGGCCAGTATGAGCATGGATATGTTAAGGAAAAAAATCTCTCCTTTCATTGCAAAATGAAGTCTTGCAAGTGGTTAAATAGGACAGCGACTGTACTGGATGATTTGATTGGTCCTGCCACTTCAAGCACCTTTAAAGCATTAACCACATAGGCTAAGTCAGATATCAAGTTAAAGGTAAAATGGCATTCTTTAAACACCTCACATACTATTTGAAGTTCCACTACCTGAGGAGTACCAGGAGTAAATTGATGTTGAACTGGTTATTTGCCTTGCACCATATAGGCACCTACCCCTGTTTTTGAGCCATCAGTGAATACATTGACAGCTCCCACCACTGGCTCTGTGGCATGACCTTGGGAAAAATTATGGGGTGCTCCTTAAAAAATGTCATAAGAGGATGTTGTGGGTAATGATTATCCATTTTTCCAGCAAAGGTACAGTGAAGAATTGTCCAATCATCAACAACAGCACACAGGGTGTTAACCTGTGCTGCTGTGTATGGCACAATTATTATGGCTGGCGCATGCCCAAAATACTGAATGGATTGTTGGATGCTATTCTGAGCTAAATCAGCTACTGCTGTAGGGTAATGTTCTATACTTTTACAAGGCGATACCTTTGGGTGTATCCACAACAGTGGACCTGATTTCCATAGTACCCCTGTGGGTTGTCTGAATGTGGGTAAAAGGCATAGGGCAAAATCTTTTCCTTCCTTTTAGGCAGGCATCCTGCAACCTCTGTTCAACTACCTGCAGTGCCTTTCTGGCTTCCACTGTCATCACTCATGGGGAGTCTAAAGCCGATTCTCCTTTCAGAATGACATAAAGTGGTTTCAATTCATAATTTGCAATCCTAAGATATCCTCTAATCCAATTAATATCTCCCAGCAGCTCTTCCTCTGAGTCTGTAGACTCAGGAGTTTCTATATCAGCAAGATTGGGGTACAACTCTCTCCCTTTACTCTGTCCTTCTTCACTGCCTGCCCCCTCCAATCTCTCCTCCCAATACCTCCAAGGCAGCCTGGCCACCCTCCACTGCCTCACTGCAGTGCTGATCCCCAAGACAGCCTCTTATCAGCTTCAGGTGGCCTTTGCAAATGGAACCACACCTGCCTAGACCCAATCCACAGGTTTTGATCTTCTGTGGAGACAAAAGCAGAAACTCTTTTCCCAAGTAACGCATTCTTATAAACAGATTTCAAAGTCAGGATATCTTTAAAGCATATGCACTTGTTTAACTTAGCAGCCTTAGCAATCAGTTGTCTCTCTGCAGTTAGCTCATTAAAAGTTAAAAATTACAAGAAAATGCAATAACCAGAATCCAGACTCTCTGTTTATCTGCCATCTTTATGTGGCTTTTTTATCTTTATTTCCTTCCCCATTTAGAGGTTTTGAGAGTCTAAATCTGTTTTATTGAGAATTCTTAATCATTTTCTAATGCAAAGAGCTTTAAAAAGGTTGTACCACTTTAATTGCTGACTCTGCCCCTCTTGGCTGCTTTTCAATATGGTGTAGGAACCCGCAAATCTCTCCCACAGCTAGCAAGCAGAGCAGACTCAGAAAAACCTTAATAAAGCAGCTCCTTAAGAGCCAAAAAAATTGGGTGAGAAGATGAAGCGTCCATTCTTTTATAACCTTTCTTTCTTAGCTTAAAAATCTTTTCGGAGCCTTTATCAAACAGCCCTAGCTTTGTTTCACTTTACTTTCACTTTCACTCCACGAGTCCATGGAGTTCTGAAGTTCAGCTCACTTGTCAGTGGCTTTCTCTCTGCTTTACTGCAGATCCCACCTTACCTGAGATTTACCAGTCGACGCCCGACTGCAGAAAGTTCTAATGCCTAAAGCTCGCAGGAGTTGCTCCCCATGCAGGCCACCACTTGTAGCATGCAACCTCGCCAGAAAGGAAAGCGCAACACTCAGGATCTTCTTTCAGCAGTTTATTTGGGACCTTTACAAGTGCTTCTTTCTTCTCCTTTCCTTCTCCTCCCGGGAAACCCCGCCCAATGACAAAATAATCTCAGGGCATCTAATCCCAATAAGCCATGTGGGCACAGCTCATAGGTCCACATATACAACAGCAAACCACGTCCCAGGCTCAAGCCAAATAAGGAGTTGTTTATCAAAAGAGCACTTACCCACGGGGGATGTAGGCCGGAAATCAGCACCATCTTTAAGGTGCAGCAGCAGGCAGCTCTCTACAAGCCCCTATTGGATCAAGATGGTTACCCAAGACCCACAATTCACCAAAAACCTATTGGATCAAGAGTCCCTATAGGATCAAGAGCTTCTTCTTGATGAAGAGCTCATACAGGACCAAGACTGGATCCCTGACACACAGAATCAGCCAGCTCTTACTACACCAAGAACAGCTCACTGTGACACAGAATACACTACCTCTAAGTGGATCAAGAGCCCAGATTGGACTAAGAGATGCTTTTTGAAACACCAACACAGCCAGAACAGATTGCACCAAAATTAGCTACCTGAGATACAAACAAAGCATGCTTGGATTTGAAGAAGCAATGAGCAGACTCCAGTGCAAGAATACATATAACAGCATAAAGTAAAATATGGCATCACCAGAATCTCGTGGTTCTATAACTACAAGACCTGATCATGACAATGAAAAAGAAGCAGTCAAACACGTGGAGAAAACATTTCAAGATTTAAACACTGAAATACCAGCAATTAAATAAAACACAAACAGAGTCAATGCTGGAAATAAAAAAACCTAAAGAAACAAATTGGAACTACAGATGCAAGCATTGCCCACAGAATGCAAGAGATGGAAGAGAGAATCTCTGGTGTGGAAGAATCAATAATGGAAATAGATATTTCAGTCAAAGAAAACACTAAAACCAAAAAAGTCATAACATAAAATGTCCAAGAAATATGAGACACCATGAAGACCAAACCTATGAATAATAGGAATAGAAGAAGGAGACTAAGAAGAAGGAGAAGGAGGATGAGGATGAGGAGGAAGAAAAGGAGGAGAAGAAGAAGGAGAAGGAAGGAGAAGAAGGAAGGAGAAGGAGAAGGAAGGAGAAGAAGGAAGGAGAAGGAGGAGGAGAGGACCAGCTCAAAGGTACAGAAAATATTCAACAAAATCACAGAAGAAAACTTTCCTAATCTAAAGAAGGAAATGCCTATAAAGGACACAAGAAGCTTACAGAACACCTAATAATAGACTAGACTCCTCAAAAAAGTCTGCACGCCACATAATAATCAAGCCACTAAACCTACAAAATAAAGAATATTTAAAGAGAGTTACAAAGGAAAAAAGCCAAGTAACTTATAAAGGCAGACCCATCAGAATAACACTAGACTATTCAGTGGAAACAATGAAAGCCAGAAGGTGCTGGTCAAATGTTATACAGACATTAAAAGACCACCATTGCTAGCCCAGACTACTATACTCAGTAAAACTATCCATTACCATAGATTATTACAAGACAAAACCATACTTAAAGACTACCTATCCATAAATTCAGCCCTGCAGAAAGCAGTAGAGGAGAAACTTCAACCCAAGGAAACTATGTCCACCCACAAAACCACAAGCAATAGATAATCCCACAGGAGAAAAACTCAAAGAAGGAACACACACACGCACAAACACACACACACACAACCACCAAAAATAATAGGAAATAACAATCACTGATCTGTTATATCCCTTAATATCAATAGAATCAATTCACCTATAAAAAAGACACACCCTAACATGATGAATACAAAACCAGAATCTATCCTTCTGCTGAATACAAGAGACACACCTCAACATCAAAGACAGACACAGGCTCAAAGTAAAGGGTTAGGAAAAGATTTTCCAATTAAAGGGTCCTAAGAAACAAGCTGGTGTAGTCATCTTAATATCTAAAAATTAGACTTCAAACTAAAATCAATCAAAGGAGATCATAATGGACATTATTTATTCATCTCTGGAGAAATCTATCAAGATGAAGTCTCAATTCTAAACATTTATACCTCCAACACAAGGGCACCATCATATGTAAAAGAAACATTACTAAAGCTGAAATCTCACATCAAACTGCATACATTAATAGTGGGATACTTCAATACTTCACTCTCACCAATGAATAGGTCAACCAAACAGAAACTTAACAGAGAAATAAGAGATCTAACAGATGTTATAACTCAAATACAACTTAATAGATATATACAGAATATTATACCCAAACACAAAAGAATATACATATTCTCAGCACCCCATGAAACTTTCTCTAAAATTGACCACATACACAGCCATAAAGCAAATATGAATAGATACAAAAAATGGTAATAACTATGTGTATGAATAGATACAAAAATGGGAATAACTATGTGTATCCTATCAAACCACCATGGACTAAAGTTAAAGTTCAACAACAATACAAACTGCAGGAAGCCTACCAACTCAAGGAAACTGAACATCTCTCAATTAAACTACCCCTGAGTCAAGGAAAAACTAAAGAAAGAAATCAAAGACTTCCTATAATGCAATGAAAATGAATCCACAACATATCCAATGTTATGGGACACAATGAAAGCAGTACTAAGAGGAAAATTTATAGCACTAGATGCCTACATAAAGACTTAGAGAAATATCACACAAGAAACTTAACAGCATAGCTGAAAGCTCTAGAACAATTAGAGGCAAATGCATCAAGAAGGAGTAGAAGGCAGGAAATGAACTCAGGGCTGAAATCAATGAAATTGAAACAAAGAGAAAAATACAAAGAATTAATGAATCAAAGAGTTGGTTCTTTGAAAAAGTAAACAAGATAGATAAATAAACCTTTATTCAAACTAACCAAAAGGCAGAGAGAGAGAGAGAGAGAGAGAGAGAGAGAGAGAGAGAGAGAGAGAGAGAGAGAGAGTATTCAAATTAACAAAGTCAGAAATGAAAAGGGGGACATAACAGACACTGAGAAAATTCAAAGAATCATTAGGTCATACTTCAAAAACCTGTACTCCAGGTTGGAGAAATGGCTCAGAGGTTAAGAGCACTAGCTGCTCTTCCATAAGTCTTGAGTTCAATTCCCAGCAAGCACATGGTGACTCACAACCATCTATAATGAGATCTAGTGCCCTCCTCTGGCCTGCACGCAGAATACTGTATACATAATAATCTTAAAAAAAAAAAAAAAAACTGTACTCCATTAAGTCAGAAAACCTAAAAGAAATATACAGCTTTTTGGACAGGTACCACTTATCAAAATTAAATCAAGACCACATAAATGACCTAAATAGACCTATAATCCCCAAGGTAATTGAAGCTGTTATTAAAAGTCTCCAAACCAAAAAAAGCCTAGGACCAGATGATTTTAGTGTAGAATTTTACCAGCTTTTCAAAGATAAATTACAAAAAGGAACTATTACCAATACTCCTCAAATTGTTCCATACAATAGAAACAAAAAGAACATTGTCAAATTCTTTTTAGGAAGCTACAGTCACCCTGATACCCAAGCCACACAAAGATGCAACAAAGAAAGAGAATTACAAACCAATCTCCCTCATGAACATTGATGCAAAAATACTCAACAAAATACCTGCAAATCAAATTCAACAACATATAAAAAATCATTCATCATTATCAAGTAGGCTTCATCACAAAGATGCAGGGATGGTTCAACCTATTAAAGAAAACCTGTCAATGCCGTCTATCATATAAACAATCTGAAAGAAAAAAAACCACTTGATAATCTCATTAGATGCTGAAAAAGCCTTTGACAAAATTCAACATTTATGATAAAAGTCCTGGAGAGATCAGGAATACAGGGAAAATATCTAAATATAATAAAGGCAATTTACAGCAAGCTGACAGCCAACATCAAACTCAATGGAGAAAATATCAGAGTGACCCTACTAAAATCAGAAATAAAACAAGGCTGTCCTCTCTCCTCATATCTATTTAATACTGTTTTTAAGTCTTAGCTAAAGCATTAAGACAACAAAAACAGATTAAGGGGATACAAATTGGAAAGGAAGAAGCAAACTATCACTATTTGTAGATGATATGATGATACTTAGGTGACCCTCAAAATTTGACTGACTGCCACAGAAAAGAGACCTCAAAGCCTGTCCAAACAGTGACAAACTTTCCCCAAAAGGCCACACCTCCTAATAGTGCCACTTCCTTTGGAGGCATTTTCTTTTTTTTTTTTTTTTCATTTCTTTTTTTTTCTTCTTTATTTTGTATTTAACAAAAAAACAGTAACATGAATTTAAAATGAGGAAAAGTTAACAATAACTATAAAGAGGATAAGAATCATAAGCATGGCTTATCAAGGGTGGTAATGCAAATAAGATTGCTACACATATATTTACTATGTGTTCAGCTTTCCCTCTGAAAATTTTTTTTCCATCCCTGTATATCCTTTCAAAGAACAACAGTTACACTTTAAAATTTGTTTGAATAAAATATTTCTGAGGCCTCTTTTACTTGCAGTGTAATGTGACAAGGTCCCTCTTATTTTTTTATTCAGAGTGATTCCTAAATTACATTGAGTCTCCAAGATCTCCACATGACTTCTTTCAAATAATTTGTGCAATTGCAAATATATTGCTAGATAATAAGATTTTAATATCTTGACCACGTTCGTTTTATGCATATTTTCCTTGCCTTTCTCTGACAAATTTGTTTCCCTTTTGCTATGTATTTCAGTTTTCTTGCTATGTATTTCAGTTTTCTCCAAGCCTGTCTTTGATGTCTGTTTTAACTTGATTCTACCTTCCAGTGTGATTGCTGTAGGCTTGGCCTGTACTTTGTTGATATTTGATATATAATCTGGCACCAAACATCCCATAATTTTGCAGTTTTATCTTTTTATAACATTTAATTTTAGCATTTATATGCTCTTTTTCATTCTTTATGGAACTTTGTCTTTGTTGTCTTCTGTAAACTTTGTTTATTTGACAAATGAGTTTCAGTGTTTACCTGGCCTTGTTTAGGCTGAGGAAGACTGTAATCAGTATCAAAACCATATGCAGAATTATGGTGAGGTCGAAGTTCTGGCATGTTCCTCTCTTCTCTGGCATATAAAAATTAAAAAAAAACAATTAAATTATGATAAACTATTCGTGTAACTCATTATATAAATGTCTTAATAATAATTGCTTTTATATAATATACAAGTGTTTCCATTTTAAGACTGTACTCAAGAGAAAGAATTAACAAAAGCTGCAATCTTTCAAATGTATTTCATGATAAAGATACTTTACTTCATCTGACCTATACAATATTTTCTTTTAAAACT
>PVIH01025441.1:0-20683 GCA_004025045.1 Sigmodon hispidus
ATATCCTCCTGAGCGAGGTATCACAATCTCAGAGAGATAAGCAGGGGATGTACTCACTCATTAGTGGTCTCTAAACAAACAAACAAGAAAAAAAGCCAAACATGCCCAAGCAGCAAACCACAACCACTGAACAGCTTGGGATCAGAAACACCCTGGACTGACCCTTCGAACCCCACTCCAACTATAGGAACACCAGACTAACTCTTGAGGGAGGTGGGACAAAACTGGATTTGGCCAGGAGTGGAGACTGATCCAAGCATTATTGGGTCAGTGGGACGATAGGACTGTCTGCTCCCTGCCCAGGGAGGGGATGGGGAGTTGCAGAGAAGATAAATGACAAGATGTGGTGGGAGGGGGAAGGGATCTTGAAAAAATAAAAAATAAAAAAAACCCAAAAACAAACAAACAAACAAACAAAAAATCCAGAGGGAAAGTTGAACATACTGTAATTTTATGTGTAGCAAATTATTTGCATTATCACCCTTGAAAAGTCATGCTTATGATTTTTGTTTTCTTTATAGTTATTGTTAACTTATCAGCATTTTAAATTCAATTTACTGTTTTTCTTGATAAATACAAAATAAAAATTAAAGAAACGGAATGCAGAGATAAATAGGAAAAAAAGAGTAGATGTTATTTTATGATTTATGTAAATGCATTTTGTTTATTCATTCACGTAAGGCACACTGATGTTTTCACTTATTGGCTATTGTTGTGAATATGGATGTTAGGCACTGAAATGTTTTTACTTATTGGCTATTGCTGTGATATAGATGTATGATGATGCTGTTATGAACACAGACATACAAATATATTCCTTTGCTCCCTGCATTGGTGCTGAAGATTTTAATGACCATTTCAACTCTCTTTGCTTTTATCTGCTTCTTTGCCATCCATTCTATACACGAATGGGCTGAGGCGTCACTGCTGTTCTTCCCATGGGTGGAGGTTGGTATATCACATGCCAGCCTCCTTGCCTCTGGATGAATGGAGAAGTTTGCTACCATTTTCCAGGTTCCTCATTGGGGTCAGACACCATTTCTCAGAGTCTCAACTTGATAGATATGGCAGTCTGTATTGCCTTGTTTTCATGCTGCCTCTCCATTCTCGTGGCACTCCCTAAATAAGCTGTCCCTTCTGAAATTTTCAAGTAGTGTTTGGCTCAGGAGAAGCTCCACTCAGTGAGGCCAGTGGTTTGTGGAATCCTCACCTGTAGTTACACATGCACACACTGTAGCTGGAGAGCTGTGGGAAAGTCTAGAGTTTTACTGTGTCGGTCTTTCATTCCCACCCTGTTCAGCTGCAGGTTCAAGACAGTTAAACCTGTTTACATAAGCATTTAGATCTTGTAACATCTTGTGTGTGTGTAAAATATTTTTAACATTCTCTTTTAACTTGTTTTCAGCTCTTCAACTTACCCTCCTCATTTAATGACCATACAATACAGGGATTTAGATGCCAAATGAGAAGAACATTTCTCCAAACAAGTAGATTTCTCTCCCTCCCTCCCTCCCTCCTTCCATTATTTTTTGAAAAGTAGTAGTTTTGTTTATTAGGACAATCATGTTTTATACATAGATGTGAGGTTTGGGATTTCGCTACTATATGTGACCTAAGGATCTCTTGGGGCTGAATCTACATTGTTGTTTTTATCTCTCTTTGTACTATTCTTTATGTATTTACTTTTAACATACAATTATGCTTTTAGTGGTGTTCATCTTAGAAGAGATGAGTTTCTTATGTTTGTGTGGCCACTCACTTTGAAGCCTGTGTTTGTCATAGATCTTCTTCATTGTCCTTGAGGAAGTGTGGCTTCTAGCAGGGTGTGAACTTTATCGATCTTTGGGGGGTTTTAATGTGCTGCTTGGGCTGGGCATTTATGAGCCAGTTCTATTTAAGGCATTCCTGTGAACCACAGATAGTAAGGCCTGTGATTTCAAAGGGAAATTGTGCATGTCTCCAAGGAGTGCAGGTCATGCACACTCCCCAGACCAGAAAGAAAGTTGTAGACTGGATTCTTGCAGACTCTAGAATGTTTCTTGCTTCTTTCTCTTCTGAGTTTAGAAGGTAAGTTGCTTAATGTGCATCATCCAGCTGGCTTGACACAAATGAGTAACTGTTGATGAGGGATGAGTTCCAGCTACAGAGAATTGACAGCCAATGCAGGTGTTGTGCGCTGTGGGAAGAGTCACAGCAGATGCTGTCTGTGTTTGCATTGTTTTATGGCAATACACGTATATCATGCATAGATATGATAGCATACTCTGGCTTAGGAGCAGACTTCTCTGATCTTGTATATTAGAAGTTAGAAATAGGGGCTGGAGAGATGGCTCAGTGGTTAAGCGCACCGTCTGCTCTTCCAGAGGACCCGGGTTCGATTCCCAGCACCCACATGGCAGCTAACAACTGTCTGTAGTTCCAGTTCCAGGCAAACACCAAGGCAAATAAATAAATAAATAATAAATAAAGTTTACAAAAAAAGAAGTTAGAAATATTGGTTGATTTTACACAGAGGCAGCTATTTGAAGAGCATGAAGCATTTTTTCCCCTCAAGATAAATAGAAATTATAAGATATGAAAATTATGTGATGCCCAAGCAATGAAAACATGCTCAGTGCATCTCTGAACTTACTAAGAACATTCAATGTGTCCATCAAAATGTAGGAAGGCTGACTTGAAATGAGAAAATAAGGCAACTCTCCATGAAAGGGATCTCCAAGGGATTCTTAGGAAGGCAGTTCATCATCTCCAAACCTCTTCCCTTTGTGTGTGTGCCTTCTGGCTGGTTCATAGCATCATGAAATTACATTAAATTAGAAGACACTTTGTGGTGACATTAATAGCTTGTCTTGGTGTTTTTTCATGGTTCAAGGAGCCATGACTGATTTCTCCTCTGGGTCTGAGATGTTACTATAGACTCCCGAGCACACGCATTGCTTTCTCTCTATCTGTTGCTGTTGTCTTCTCCACTGATTTTGCAGTTATCTTCCTGATGACCTGTTCTCACTTTCCTCCTCTTCCTTTATTCTCTTTTATTTTCTTCATATTAGATTCTAAACCAGAGTTCGAGTCAGTCATCCTACTGAATATTGACCTCTGGGTTCTGGTTCTAGTATTTTCTTGGGTCCGTGCTAATGAGATACAGAATCTTTGTGACCTGTAGCTTTGCCACCAGTCAAATGGAAAAATGAGAACACCCCTTCCAGTGCTGTGAGAACCTAAGGACATGGCCTTTGGGTTAGAGTTCACAGTGTAGGTCCTACCTCCACTACTTCCTGTTGGTGAGATTTGTGATGACTAGTTTTGTGTCAACTTGAAGCAAGATAGTGTTTGGGAAGCTAATTTGGGATGGGGGACCCTCAATTAAAAAAAATGTCCCCACCAGACTTGGCTATGGGCAATTTTTGTTTGATAATCGATATGGGAAAGCCCACCTCAGTATGGACAGTGAGGCTGCAGGGCAAACTGTCCTGGATGCTATAAGAAACTAGACCAATCTATCAAGCTAGTACTCAGTGTTCCTTCATGGCTTTGCTTCCTGTTTAGGGCTCCTGTCTTGAGTTCTGGCCCCAACTTTTCTTTGTGACGGACTATGACCAGAAAGTGTAAGTGTAAGCCTTTCCTCCTTGGGTTACATTTGGTCATAGTGCTTTATCACAGCAATGGAAACCTAACTAAGACAGGATCTTTGGTCACCCATTTAACCTCACAGGGCCTCTGTTTTCTCTTCTTTGAAATTAGGTCCTTCATTGAGCCTAAAAGTTGTATGGAAAATAAATGAAGTAATATATTTAAGTTATGACACATACTATGGCTCCATAAATATTAACTTTGCTCTTTTCATCAGTAAAGATAAATCAGTGTGGATTTTTTTTTTAATGTGTGTGTGTGTATGTGTGTGACATTTCTTCCTTTGCCCATGTTTACAAAGCTCACATTCTAGTGTTTAACGTTGGGGTTCATATTTCCCATATATTGGCCATGCTTGGAGGATATGAGGTGCCCTTTATGTTTATGATTTAGTAGATGGGAAGCACATGGAACACATGTTGTGATGTTGAGTATCATGATGCTTTAGGCCTGGGCCTACTTCTACCTGGTGGTGAGGTCTCTGCAGCTTCTTTCCTCCCCTTCTCTTGGTCATTTGTCCATGGACTGAGAGGATTCCTTCAGATTCAAATAGATGCCTTTGACTGCTAGAATCTAAATAACTTTTCCCTTCACATTTTATTTTCTTTCTTAAAATTTTAAAATTACATTTAGTATGTATTTGTGTGTGTGTGCGCGCGCGCATGCGTGCGTACCTACCACGGTCTGGTGTGGAGGTCAGAGGACACTTGCAGGAGTCATTTTTCTCCTGCTACATGTGTCCTGGGGTTCAGGTTTAGTGACAGTTGTCTTTACCTGCTGCACCATCTCACTGACCCTTTCTCCTTCTTTTTTAAAGTTTGACAGTGGTTCTTGACGTGGACCAGCAATCCCCCTGCTTTAGCTTCTCAAACACTCAACTGTTGGTTTGTTTTCTCATACCTAGTTTAAATAACAAAACAAATCAGAACTACAAGGGGAGCCATTATTGAAATATGGTTATTAAAATCCCCAAATGAATTTGTGCTATGATCATATGTACATTTGGTAACAAATGAAATGATGTTACATTGTTGTAATATTTAGTTATCTGCAACAATTATAACATGAAATGGAAATAACTGAAATTTCCATGACAAAGCCAATTACAGATGATTCAAAATTCTGCCCTGGCTGTTGATTTATATTCAGAGTTAGATGATGACCTCACCTTTCTATACGCAGTGAAGACAACCACGCAGCTGTTTTCCCCACCCAGGTTGTGCCACCTTGACTCTATTCACGAATCTCCTGGTGACCTGTGGGACTCAGGCAAGTAGCCTGTGGATTAGGTGGTTGCTATGATTTTTTTCCTGTGCTTATTATATGGATGCTGGCTTATGTAACACTCTCAAAATTCTAAAAACTTTCCAGGTGCATAAAAAGGTGAATTTTTTTTTTTTTTAATATTGGTACAGCTGGTGTCATTGGTCATGAAAAAGCATGGTGTTGGTGTAGCCACAAAGTTGCTTCTCTCTAAGGTAATTTCTCCATGAGGCGTGCTGCAGTTTCCTTGTCTATACAAACACTGGAAAAAGCTTGACCACTAGTGTTATTGGCAATTTTAAATATCAAAATCATAAAACGTACACAAAAGTACAAAATTGTGAAAAAGTTGTCCCTGATAGCCGAACAAAAGGACCTTTGCCTACAGTGAGAGAGGCACATGTTCAATAGGAAATGTAAGAGTGCTGTATCATCTTCCAGAGGGCTGAGATTACAGGGCTAAAGGCTTATACCCCTACATCCAGCTCTGTGTCTGTTTGCTTATTTATAAAATGAACATGTTAGCCTGTGTGCTCCAGATAGTCTTGTACAAGGCATCAAACCCATCAGTTGTGTTTGGAAGCCTGGCCCTAGAGAAAGGACCACACTTCTTTGTGCTGCTGCCCTGTAGGGTTTCACAGCCCTGACCTCTGGCCTCCCTTCTCTTCCTGATTTCAGCTTCCTGATGACACATTTTATACTCACAAATCTCTCACATCTTTGCTGCAGACTGGAATGTCTATCCTTTCCCCACAGGCAGTGGATCCATGTGATGGATATCTCAGTCTGCTCTTCATATGCTTCCATGTTTGTGACTTGGAGTTACTATTTAAATTTTGTTGTCTCTCTACACTTGTACCTTCAAAGTGATGTAGAACCAAGAGACATGGCTAGTGAACTGAGTGGATCAATGTTTGAAAGATATCACAGCTGGAAAGGGGTCAAAGGTGAGCATGTTGATGGCAATGGGTACTCTGCTGTCTGGTAAGCAGCTTCCTTTTTGCTGGGTGGGTTATTCCAGTAAAAACACCATGGACACCATTTGCCCTGATGCACATGGTTTAAATGTTCTTCACTTGATGTGTCTTCGTCAGTCTTATCTGTCTCCTTTGAAGGTGTAGGCATCAATTCCAGGGGTGGCTTGAAGTGGAAGCTTCAGTTAGTCAAGGGTGGAAGAGACAGCTTCCTGCAGATGAGCAACCCAGGGGAAGGACAAAGGAGGGTCTTCTGCCCCAAGTCTCATTAGCATTAATTTAGCATAATCCTGCTTAGTTCTCCATTGCTTCTGCATGTGCATCACAGGAGTAGCAATATTGTTGCTATTGAGCAATCTAAAAAGATGTTTTCATTGTTATTGGGTGTGTATGTTCTGGCGCTTGGAGTTTTCTAGACTCCCAGGTAATCCCCTAATGTACCCAACTTTGAGAACCACTGATATCAATAATTAGGTACATCAAAGTTACTCTAGTTAACATTTTCAAAGTAATTTAATATTTTCTTTTTGGTAGTTTAATATTTTCACCAATTTTATGGTTTTTACATACATAAAATTAGTACTTGTAATACTTACAATGTGTTCCACTTTATCATTGGGATGCTTTAATATATAAATTTTGGCAAATGACACTGTATGATCTCAAATTTTCCCTTCTCCTCAGCTGTCACTGTGGGACAGCTGACCATTCTTCATGTTGGAGGAAGTTGGAAGGAAACCATTTTTCAGATAATGTGCCTATAAAGTATAAATTTAGAACTTCTCCTTGGCTCCTATGCTGCCTTGCCTGTTTCTAACACCCATAGTGTCTTGAATCCCAGGACCAGAAGGATGAGCCCCCACATCCCCTGAAGAAGTTCCAGAAAGCTCCTTGTTATTTTTTTGCTTTCCATGTATTTATGCATGGTACTTTTGTTGTGAGTGAGC
This sequence comes from Sigmodon hispidus, assembly GCA_004025045.1. Lineage (NCBI taxonomy): Eukaryota > Metazoa > Chordata > Mammalia > Rodentia > Cricetidae > Sigmodon > Sigmodon hispidus. Next base: position 6,815 of record PVIH01025441.1, read on the forward strand.
CAGCTAATATGGCAAATGAAGGAACTTTGGAATCTCTTGTAGTCATGTGTATCCTTTACACAATGTCCACCCCAGCATTGGCTTCCAGTTTGCCTGTAATATGTTTTCAAATAGTACTAAGAAGTCTTGACCACCTGTCATGCTTATGAGTGATCATTGAGATGATCTCTGTTATTGTTTCAAATGCGAGAGGTGAAAATGGAATATGTCATCTAATACCACTGCGTGTCTAGCACCTAAGCTTCCTTTTTAAGAATTAGTTTGGGGATGCTTAGTATCTAGCAACTTTGTCAGTGAGAAGGTAGACATTGTTATAGAACAATGCACACTGGGCAAAGTTTGCAAGACCAGAACTGAAATTGTTGAAATTTATAGACATTGAAGTTACTATATTGTTTCATTATAAGAAGGAATACTAGAATAGGAAAACATTGGGAGAATGATGCAGATAAGTCTAAGCCTCCCATTTTTTCACCATGTGAATGAGGACCAAAGTATCAGGGCAACAGGTGTTGTGTGATACAATGTCTGCCTATGGTGTATGTCATAGAATACCTGCTTATTGTGTAAGAACGTCTGAGCTGGATTCTCCCAAATACCAGAAAACTTTACCCAAACCAAACCCAAATTAAAGTGGACAAAAAATTTTCCATAGGGCTAGTGTTGTGCTTCAGTGGCAGAGTTCTTGTTTGGTACAAACTAAACCCCGAGTTTGTTTATCTTCAACCATAAGACAACAAAAAGATTGTCAAGAAAGAGATGTTTATGGGAGATTCATGAGTGAATTTTTTTATGATGTCAAATATAAAATATTTGTTTGAAGAATCACATCTAATGGCTATTTGACTGATGGGCAAAACTCTTAATTTCTAATATTTATTTTACTGCCATCCAAAGTCAGTTACTCAACCTCTCTCTCTCTTTCTCTCTCTCTCTCTCTCTCTCTCTCTCTCTCTCTCTCTCTCTCTCTCTCTCTCTGTTCAAGTTTAAGTTTTAAGAATTACTGCAAAGAATGCAGTTTTGTGACAGCATGTACTTCAGCCTTTCTGTTTCTCTAACTTGGAATCTGGACAGGAACTTAGAGACTGTCTTATTTTATTATGAGGGTGCACAGGACAATTGAGAATGCTGAGGCCTGGCTTGGCATCTCTGCCGACTGCTGGAGCTAGGCTGAAGCCAGACAGCTGTTTAGAAGTCCCACTTTCTGCTCCACATTGAGCATGCTTTTCACTTTAGAGTAAATACTATAGACATTACCTTAGGTTGGTGTCTTCCAAAGCTGGTTTGAGCTAAACTTGGAAGAATAAATAAATACTACTCAGAAGGGGTAGCCATAGACAGCTAATAAGCTGAACCCACTGTGCGTAAGTGACTTCCTGTGTGCTGGGGGGCCTTTAAGAAACAGCTGAATATTCCAGGTTGTTCTACTGGACAGTAGGAGCTGGACTGTTTACCAACCTCTGATTGTGGTCTGGGGACTTTTGATAGCTTTAGTACTGATATTTGTAGTCGAAGTTCCGCTGACCAGAGTGTTGGTTTGTACAATAAACCAACACTTCTTCCATATAGGGAAACTGAGTCACTGGGAAGTTAGAGGGGCCTGGATGGGTCACCAGCAGCTAAGCATGCACATATAGCAAAATAATATGAGCAAGCAAACAAGTACCTGTTGTTGCCATATGCAAAACATCTGGTCAGGGTTTTCCACTTTTATGCTTAGGGCTCTTCCAATGGAAAAGTGAGACTAGACAGAAAGTCACTATGAGATGCCATTATAGGGTATTACTCATCTTGACCCTCCTGAGCTATTTTCTCCAGTTCCTTAGGCCAGCTGTTAATTCTACATCAGAGGACTTCTGACAGGTTCTCGAGGGATTAATGAGGGGAGAGTCGTTAGGTTAGGGTATTTGCTCCTTTAGATTTCTCACCAGCAAACTGACAGATGAAACTCCATCTCCCTCCTGGAAGCTACAGAATCTGTCATATGGCTTCCCGCTACAGCTGTGCTTTGTGGGTTCCTACAGCTTTGCTCTTCTTCAGACCTAACATATATCATGTTTTCTGGCTAGCTTCTTAAACTCTGTGCATCCTGGGAAATCTGTCCACTTCCCCCACCCCACCCCTTAGTTTTGTATTCAAGTTGTTCCCATCTACTTCTTGCTGGCACCCTGACTGAGGTACCACCATAGAGTCTTTTGTTTCTTAAACACTTGGATACAATGCAAAGGCCAGAGGGATTATGAAGATATAGAATAATGAAGCATAACCTGTCCTAGAGCTCAGCATGTAGGGTGTTCAGCATGTACATGTCCTAGAGTTCAGCATGTAGGATGTCTTACCATAGGAAGGAGTACTTGCTGCAGAAAGTATTTGAAACAGGTGCATTGAGTTGTAATTAGAATGTTTTCTTTTCTGCTCTACAGGAAGCCCTGTATGAGCAGTAAATTGAAAATGAGAAACTGCCTTATTATGACTGTGTGTATAGCTAAATATAATGTACTTAACTATATTAGATGGAAAATATGCAATGCAGGGAAACAGAAGGATACATTGGGTCTGTCTCCATCTGCAAATCTCAGAATTATCTCGTGAATTCTAATTCTAGATACGTATCTTCATCTTTAGTTCCTAAAATTTCTCCTTCATTTAGTGCGTTGTAATCCACTTTTTGAGAGTTTTTTAAGAGCTGCTGTGAAAAGCATTCCAAGCATCCCAAAGACATCTCTACAGCAACAGAGCAGGTCATTTTGGAGGGACTCTCATGACTCAGGCACTTTGCTGAGCTCTGTGGACTCCGTAATGGGTAGTACTCAATGTGTGCTTTCAAGGAAATCATAATATGGTGGGAAATTAGAAGTCTAAACAAGTAATAATCACAAGAATTTTAAAGTATTATAGCATATAGTGGGATGGATATATATATGTATATATATATATAGAGAGAGAGAGAGAGAGACAGACAGACAGACAGACAGACAGAGACAGAGACAGAGACAGAGAGAGGGTATACTTAAGTCTGTCAGGAAAAGGCAAAGGGGTTGGGGAGTGACAGGAAATTCCATGAGCTGCTTTTTTGAAGGACAACAGTGAACTTGGCAGAAGATAAAGAAGAGGATGGGGGTATGGGGTTACCTGATGACTTTGAGATGTTGTGAAACATAATTTAGCCATAGCCCAGTGGCCTTTGGAGGAATGCCTGGATTTGAGACCAAGAGTAAAATGGTAATCTAATCCTTGATAATCATTATCACTTAAGATAATATGGACTGAACACACTCTAAAAAATATTAAGAAATGTAAGAAAACTGAAAAAATCATCTAAAAAATTTTTGGACATTTAGTGTGAAACATTTTTATCCTCTTGTAGCAATGCTCTAAATATAGATCAATATATGAATATATGTTTTTCAGAAATTTATGTGTGTGTATCTGTCTGAATGTGTGTGTGTGTGTGTTTGTGTATGCACACACTTATGAAGGCAAAAACAAAAGGCATTGGACCTCCTGGAGCTGTAGTTATGGGAACCACCTGACCTGGTCGCTCATTAGAACTGGGGTTTTGGAAAGAGCAGTAGTTTTTTCTCTCTCTTTTTCTTCCCCGTTTCTTCCTGAGGTTTGCCAGAGCCTGGACATATGTTGACTGGTACCTTGATCTTCTGACTTCCTTCTGCTCTGCCGAGTTTCCCCTCCCTGCACGTGACTTGTCTTCCCTGTGTCTGACTACCATGCTGGAATAACTCAAACAGCATGGACTCCTTCTCTCTTTATTTTCTCCATTTTTCTCTTCCAGGGACCTCCTGAGATTTATGGCTTTCTTGCCTTGGAGATTTTCTTTCAGCTCCAGTATGAAGGTCTTTGAGCTTCCTTTTGAGGCCATTCTTCTTTTCTTAATGAGACTAAGAGCCCCGATTTGCCCGATAACCAGATATTCTAGATATTAAGTGCCAAGTTTTAGAATTATGCTCCGGCTTCCTGTCCTGGAGGGACTCTGTCTGTTTTAGTCCTTCCTTTTCTGTTTGTGGCTCTGATCAGAGCCTGTCTTAGCTCTCTTTTGCTTTGTAATAGAATACACCAAAACTTACTGGCGACAAAAATAACAGCGACCACTTCAGGAGTTTGTGGGTTGACTTGCCTCAGCCAGGCAACACTGCTCCATGTGAGACCGAGTGGGTTACAGTTCTTTGTGGTTCAGAATGTTTGAGATGACTCACTAGAATGAGCACTTGAGTTGAGTGAGGATGTCAGCTAGAGTACCTCCAGTCTTTGCTGTGCTGCCCACTCCCTGTTTATTGGGCTTCTTACAGTATGAGGAAGGGGTGACATCATCAATGTGCAAAAGCAGAAGTCACTAATGTCCTTCAGAGTGGGACTTGGAAGACCTGGATGACAAGTCCCACTGTATTCTGTTGGTCAAGCAGCCACAGGGCCAGGTTTGAGAACGGAGGAAATAGAGGTGCCATATCATTTGCACCTGCCCCCTTTTTTCTTTGAGCACTTAGTCTGCCATGTCTCTTAGTACCCATTATTCCCCACTCTGGAAAACTTTTAAGTGTTAATCACCAGCTGTTTGTGAGGACTATATCTTAGTTTAAATGCTCCCAAGAGACACTCATGTTTGTTTTGTTTGTCCTGTGGATCAGGGGAGGCAACCGTGTGCTGTTGAGGGTTTTTTATTTTGAGGGGCTTATGATAGGCATGTTGTTTCAAACAAACCATGTAGTAGGATTCAGCACCTCCCTGACCTGAGAGCATAGCCTCAGGGCCAGCACAGGTTTGGAGTGCACCTATGAACTTCGAAGCTGTACCTTTAAGGTGTGATCAAAAAACACCTTAGAGTTCTGCACCATGAGGGCAGGGCTCTCTCTCCTTTCCACCACCTGTAAGGAAGCTTCATTCTGGACAAGTAGATTCTGTCTCCATTTGCTGAATTTCCTACATTTGTATTGTAAGTGACTTGAATAAATATTGACCCTAATGGTATATCTCCTTGTGTTAATATCAGGCTTATTAATTGGGTCACATTTGGCCCCGTTTTGGCACCCAACATGGGGCCCAAGCCAATGACCCTGAGATTAAAAGTTTCATGTTCTACTAATGATCGATATTGGAAGAGAAGTGGAGACACGGGATTATTGGCACACTGAGGATTATTTGAAGAAACTTCCACTGCTTGCCCATCCAACTCAACATTCCTTACACTGGGCCAAAAAGCTCCATGTGACTTATCTTCTGACTTCTAACTTTCCTAGAGCCATTCTCTTGCTCGATTTCTAGCTTTGTTCTTATCATCATCATCATCACTCTTATTAACTGTCCCATTTCCGCATCCCTTCTTTCTTTCTTTCTTTCCTTCAGTACTTTATTTTTATTTCATTTTTCAAGAGGTCTTATGGTTCCCCGACTGGCTTTGAACTTGACATCCTCCTGCTTCAGCCTCTCATGTGCTTGGGTGGCAGCCATGCAGCACATTGCCAGTCCTTTTTGCCTTTTGCCCAGTGTCCTTCCCTGCCCTTGGGAAAGAAGACTCTTTTTTATTAGCTGCTTTGGTCTGTATAGCAACTGCTAACTGATTTCTCAGCTCTAAGTGCAAATGTCACTTCCTGAAATGAGACATAGGTTCTACCTATCCTCTGCTCCAGGTTCTAGGAAACAAAGTATTGTATCTGCCCTCTTCTAGGATAGGACTCACAGTATTTGTTATTTATGTCAATTAAACACAGGAGGTAGTTGCCTTGCAAAAGAAAAGATTAATAGAGGGGCTACTTAAACCATGATAGGTTTCAAGCCCTCTTTTCTTTTTATGATGAACATAAGGGCGGTTTCTGGGGTGTGCTCTGCTATTGGTAGTGGTGAGTCAGTGATGTCTCATCCCAAGGAATATATTACATAAACATAAATTGAAGGAAGCTTGGTGTTTTGAAATATAGCATGGATTCCTGCTTGGAATCTAAGTGGTGAACTAAAGCCATCGGTTTTTCTTTTTGCTTCTGTCATCCTCTGGCACCTTGTTTATACCCTGAGATCTCAGTATTGGTGGCACTGTGGTGACCAGCAGCCAAGAATTGTGCATTCAATTTCCAGTTATTATCCCATTAAGCCAGTGACTTGTTTAACTGTAAGCCTAATATTTGTTTGATTATGTGCTTGTGATCCCACTCTTATGAGAAAAGTTTCATTTTCTGTGACATGCTGTTTGTCTAAAAAGAAACTTAGTGGATGAATCAAAATGGCCTGGGTAACACACACATGCACACACACACACACACACACACACACACACACACAAATGGAGTAGAAAGTAACTGATTTTTTCTTACTCAAAGACTGTAATCAGAATCTTAGGAGTTTTCAGTCCCTATTTTCAGGTAACTTAGATAAAGAGAGGGCAGCGTTGTTTTGGTTTATTTATTGCCATTAAAATAAATAATTTAGTAACTGTGTATTGTATGCAAGAGACTCATAGAGAAACCACAGATGTGACCCCTCCATGATTGGGCTGGGGGTGGTTAGGTATTGTGGATAAGAGAGATAACAACTAGATGGATCTGAAAGAATCTAGAGCAGAAAGGAGAAATAAAAGCAGACTGGTTATGGCCAAAGGCTTTCTGCAAGGGAAGGAGAATAGCAGGTTATAAGGAGGGTGAGTAGCTGAGGGGACAGAAGCCCCTGAGCTGTGGCAGGCCTGGGAGTTTACGGCAGAGGAGGAGGTGAGAGAGGCCAGGGTGCTTGTGTGGCAGTTTTGAAATGTGCAACAAAGACCTGTGACTAGGGACTGTGGGGGTCTTAGAGGCCTGCATGGACACTGATAAGCAACCACAGGTGTCTGTCAATGGAGAACTATACGTCCCTTCTGCAGAGGCAAGAGAAGTGACTCTTTGGCAAAATAACCCAATTCAAAAGTTCGCAAGGAATTTTGTCTTGTATTTAATCACCAACAATCCTTCTATAGTTCTGCTTGAGCTGAGGTGAGACTATCCTTTCTGGACATTGTCACTTCCTGAGAACATCTATGAAATGCTCTGTTGTCTCAGTGGAGGCTATAAAGGGAATACCAGTTGGCATGTGTTTTCAAGGCTGGTACTTTTTCAGCAGTGCAGAATGAACATGTGGTGTGGGACCTGAGTAGAAAGGCCAGAATGTGGGCAATGTGCATGGGTAAGTGCATTTAAGAAACGTTGTACAGGAGAGGACTTGCTGGTCTGGTGGAATATTATATAGAAGGCTTACACTGAGAATGGCAGAATGCCTTTTGTGCTCCAATGGCAATGGACGTATATAGGGTATAAGGGGAGGCATAGGATAAAGGGCTACAGAAAACCTTCTCTGGGAGAAAGGGTACGGAGACCGACAATGGGTGATTTGAGCCATCATTTGCTCTGCAGATGGTAAGGTAGAGGCCAGAGCTATCAAAACCATCCACTATGTGGTTTTGCTCTGCCCCAGACGGTGGCATGAGAGAGGGAGAGGGAGAGAACATGAATATGAAAGTGTTAGGATACTCAGTGGGGAAGACAGAGAAATGTCTTCACTGTGGTTTGGTTGAGTACCGAGAGACTAGAGGTATAAATTAGTATAACCAGAGGCCACATGACTAACAGCCCAGGGAACCCTTATTTGAAGTTTATCAAGCTTCATTAATCAGCTCACCATCTCTAGACAAATGCTGCTTCTGATTGGGGTCAGAGTTTCCTAAGTCCAGTCCCACAATCACTTAGCCTCATTGCCTTTGTTTCTGTGTGTCTGAAGGCAAGACCAGCAGTGTTTGGTGGGAAAGCTGTGCTCCTGCAGCATCTTAGAAATAGAGAAACAGGCAGTGTCACAGATCCCTTTTGGTGGCACATACCTAATCACCTAGTCTCCTTTGACTTGACTATGCTATTTTCCATTAGTACCAAGCTGAAGATCAAGCCTTAAATGTAAAAACTGTTGGACAATGCCTGAGACATAAACTAAGGCAGCCTTTCAGAGAAAAACGAAACAAAACAGAACAACCCACCCAAACAAAACCAATGTTTGACATTCAGTTTGTCAGTGTGAGTGTATTTGACACTGAAAACATGTCTTAGAGGCAGCCAGTTTAGATTCCCTTCATGTTGCCTTCTGGTCTAATCCCTGATTTTCTTTGCCTGGATTCTACAGGAGCCTTCTGATTTATCCCTCTGTGTATGCTGTCAACCACCGGCAGAGGATTCTCAACAAAGCTGCTTCGGTGAGTCTTCTAAAATATACCTGCTACCTTGTTCTTCCCTGAACCTGTGGGGGCTTCCTGCCTCATTCAGGATCTAAGCCAAAGGCCTAACAAGGGTCTCGGGGTCTGGCATGATCTTTTCATTGTTGCCTCTGATTTCATCTTTTTTCCAGCTTGTTCACTGACCTCCTGGCTACCTTTGCCAAGTGCTGTTACTGATGCCTACTGTGGCCATCTCACCCAGGGCCTTTGCACATTCTTTCGTTGACTGGAACCTTTTCTTTATAATATCATTAGATTTATAACCTAACTTCCTTATTATTATTATTATTATTATTATTTTGCCATGTGAAGGCTTGTTTCACTTTACTGTTTTAATATTATGGTCCTGGAAATTTATAATTTTGCCTTTAGGATCTTCTTTATCCAGACCATTTTCTTATGTCTGCTCTCAGTGCCCCCTCCAGGATGAAGTTCCTTGAGAGCAACAGAGGTTTATGTCAGTATTGTCACTGTGGTATATAGTGTGGGTCAAGCATGCAGGAAATGTTTGCTTCAAGCATGCAGCAATTTAGAGACTTCTATTTGATTGGACTTGTGATTTCCCTGAGATCAGCTGTTGGCAATTATCTTTATATTCAGATAGTGTTTTATCTATGTTGATTCGTGAATGGAATCTGAAGTTTGAATCATAGACTTTGGTCCTATGTCGTTCCAGAAGCTTTCCTTACTAAAAAGACCATTTAAGAAGCGTTAGAGGGGACATGATAGGATGTTGCACACCTGTAATCCCAGTGCTTAGGAAGTAGAGGTAGGAGGATGAACAGTTTAAGGCCATCCTAGACTGCATAGCAAGTCTGGGTCAGAAGAGACCATGATTTAAAGAAATAAATTAAAAAAAAAAAAAGGAAAGTGATAGATCTGGGCCAGCCTGAGACACTTAATGACAGTGTCTCAAAAGAAAAATTAAGAAAAATGGGAATAGAAAGAACTGATACTGAGGTAGGAGAGCAGGAGAATAATTTGGTTCAGTTAGCCACGCTTCCACTGTAAAGCTGAATCCGCACAGCAGCTTGGCATCTCTTTCATCATTATTATTATGATTATTAATTGGACGCTCTTTCAAAATTTGGACTTTAAGCTTGCAGCTGATGCTTTAGGAGATTATGCTATCCAGGGTGCACAAATTGCTGGGGCTGACTGTAACTATTCATGGCCAATTAAGGAGCAGCATTGGCAAGAAACTGGAGGTGGATGCAGTTGTGCATTGTGGGAGTTCTTGTGGCTGTGGTTCATGTGTTAGGGATTAGCTGGCTGGGAGGCTGCCTTCTGCAGCAGCGATGCTGATTTGCCTACCCGGCAGCGGGCTTATAAATGAAAATAATAAACAACCTTGAGGGATTTACCTTTGTGTTGGGAGAAAAGGGAGGACAAAGTGGAGAAACCACTTTTATCTGTGAGGCCTTGCTTGAGAGACTTTCAGAAGGCTACTTTTGTTTAATTTGGTATCAGTTTTCTTCCTTCCCAGGGCATGGAGATAGTTTTTTGAAAGAATGCATGCAGAAAATCAGGCTGTAGGAGGCAGAAATGAATTTTGGAATGTCTCCAAAGTATAGAATTCCCCAGAGAAGTAGAGTCCTGTCACAAAAGGGAGTGTCAATCACAGAATATGCTTGGTGTCTCATTCCTGACACAACTGGTGGCCAGTTGTGGTGGCTTACATTTTCACATGATGTTCTTAAAAGGATTTCAGCTGGAAGGGAAATAAAATCACACACACTTGCACGCGTGTGCACACACACAAACAAACACACATATGTGTGAGGTGTCAGTGACAGGGAACAATAGAACAGTGGCTGGATATGCCTTTTCTTAATTTTAGATTTTTAGGTTCAAACCAATTCTTAGATGTTTTGAAGTTTCCTAGTGTTAAAAATCTTGTATAGCCCTGGTTTTCAGAGTGGGACACAGCAGAAGATGGTTCAAATGGAATTCAGCCCTGGAGAACAGGGCTGCGCATTTGCATAGGTGGGTCGTCCCTCAGTCATGTGCATGGTGCCTGTTGGAAGGATCTTTAAGTGGTCGGCACCTGTTTCAACTCTCCCCAAGAACACTCAAGGGGTAGTGAGCACTGAGTTCTGAAATCAAGTGACATATCTGGCTTTTCAGGTCTCACACACCTTGTGTTTGTCCCCTTTAAAGGTGACAGCTCCCTGAATAACTGGAATAGAGAACTTTGTGTCCAAGGCAAAAGGAGAAGTATTTATTTCTCTGGTGACATCCGTGATGTGAAGCGGTAGGATGGGAATCACTGGATTCTACAATTCTTTCTTTGTGTGTCTTTTCATGACATAGCAGGGGTCTGGGAGTGAGTCCTCCATGCTCAACAAATGGCTTAAAATGTTTGTCTCCGTAAAGTAAAAGGGTTTTGGTTTGTTTCTTGATTAGAAAAATACATGGTCATATCCTGATTTTGCTTTTGATTTTTTTGTTTGTTTTTTTGGATGTCTTTTATGTTTTTAATAAGTGCTCTAACTTAAAAAAAAAGTGTGACTTTAGGGTTGAAAGGTGGCTCAGTGGTAAAGGGCACACACTGTTCTCCAGAAGACTCCTGGGTAGCTCCAAGTGAGCAACCGACCACCTTAGGTGGGTCACAACTGCCTGCAATTCTCCCAAGGGATCCAGTGCAGTATGTGGGCTCTGCAGGCACTGAAGTACACGCATAAGCCTGCTTAGACGCACACACAAACACACATACACACACACAATTAAAATGAAATAAAATAAAAAGTCTTAGAAATTCTGGCTTTGGCCGGGACCAAGTGCTGTCTGCAGAGTCCCAGCACACTCTGGAGCATAAGCAGATAAACTCTGCCTGTCACCATACCCACAGCTCCGGCTGAGGGAATTTGCACGGCTACCCACCGCCACCTCGAACTGAGCAAACCGACAACTACAGGGGTCTCTAAAGGACAGACTCAGACCCTGCCCAGAGGTGAGGAGGGGTGACTAGGCCCAAGTGCCTATATCCCAACCAGGGAGGGAGAGTTGAGCTCCCATAGGTTCCGGTTCTGCTTTCGGGACCAAGTGCTGTCTGCAGAGTCCCAGCGCACTCTGGAGCAGGGGCAGATAAACTCTGCCTGTCACCATACCCATAGCTCCTGCTGAGGGAATTTGCATGGCTACCCACCACCACATCGAACCAAGCGAACAGACAACTACAGGGGTCCCTGAAGGGTATATTCAGACCCTGCCCAGAGAGGTGACAGGAGGCACACAAGGCCGAGTGCCACAACTGACCAGGAACCATCTAATCGTGAACCACTGAAGCCATAGGCAAACATCAGTGCAAAAAATTACATAATAATACAAAGAACAACATGGTAACTCCAGAAGAGAGTGGCGATCTTACAAATACAAGACCTGAATGAAGAGGAAACAGAAGGAAGCAACACCAAAAATTCCTTTTTGATGATCATCGAAGCTCTCAAAGAAGATATGAAAAAAAGCCTTAGAGAAATAGAAGAAAATACAAACAAAAAATTGGAGGAGATGAACAAATCTATGAAAGAAACATGCCAGGAACTAAAAGCTGAGCTAAAAGCTGAAATAAAAGCTGAAATAGAAGCAATAAAAAAGACACAAAATGAGGCAAAGATGGAAATAGAAAACCTGAAGGAAAAAGCTGGAACCACAGATACAAGCATAACAAACAGAGTTCAAGAGATGGAAGATAGAATCTCTGAAGTGGAAGACTCAGTAGCTCAAATAGATATATCAGTCAAAGAAAATAGTAAAACTAAAAAAGCCATAACTCAAAATGTTCAGGAAACCTGGGACACCATGAAAAGACCTAATTTGAGAATAATAGGAATAGAAGAAGGAGAAGAATACCAACTCAAAGGCACAGATAATGTTTTCAATAAAATCATAGAAGAAAACTTCCCTAACCTGAAGAAGGAAATGCCTTTAAAGATACAAGAAGCTTACAGAACACCAAATAGATATCACCCCCCCAAAAAAGTCAGCACGCCACATTATAATCAAGCCACAAAACATACAGAACAAAGAAAAAATTTTAAGAGCTGCAAAAGGGCCAACTCACATATAAAGGCAGACCCATCAGAATAATGCCTGACTATTCAATGGAAACGATGAAAGCTAGAAGGGCTTGATCAGAAGTTATACAGATACTAAAACAGCATGGCTGCCAAACTAGAATACTATGCCCTGCAAAATTATCAATCACCATAGATGGAGTAAACAAGGTATTTCAGGACAAAGTCAGACTGAAGGAATATCTATCTACCAATCCAGCACTACAAAGAGTATTAGAGGGAAAACTCCAACCTAAGGACCCCAGATACACCCATGAAATCACAAACAATCAATAAGTCCACAGAAGAATACCCTAGGGAAAGGAAATACAAACAAGTTGCCACCAAAAATGGCTGGAAATATGAATCAATGGTCACTAATTTCCCTTAATATCAATGGTCTCAACTCTCCTATAAAATGTCACACACTAACAAGATGGATACAACAACAGAAGCCATCCTTCTGTTGCCTACAAGAAACACACCTCAACCGCAAAGACAAACACAGGCTTAGAATAAAGGGTTGGGAAAAGATTTTCCAGTCAAATGGTTCTAAGAAACAAGCAGGGGTTGCAGTCCTAATATCTAACAAAGTAGACTTTAAGGTAAAAGCAATTAAAAGGGACCAAGATGGTCACTACTTATTCATCACAGGAAAAATTGGTCAAGAGGAGATTTCAATCTTAAATATTTATGCCCCTAATATAGGGGCACCTACTTATGTAAAAGAAACACTGCTAAAGCTCGAATCCCACATCAATTCTCACACCCTAATAGTGGGAGAGTTCAATACCCCACTTTCAACCCTGGATAGATCAACCAGACAGAGCCTCAACAGAGAAATAAGGAGTCTAAAAGAGGTGTTGATGCAAATGGATTTCATAGATATCTACAGATCCTTCCACCCAAAGGCAAAGGAATATACATATTTCTCAGCTCCTCATGGAACTTTCTCCAAAATTGACCACATAATTGGTCATAAAGCAAATATCAGCAGACACAAAAAAGTGGAAATAATCCCTTGTAACATATCGGACCATCAGGGCCTAAAGTTAGAGTTCAACAACATCAAAACCCAAAGAAAGCCTACCAACTCATGGAAACTAAACATCACTCAGCTGAACCATCTCTGGGTCAAGGAAGAAATTAAGAAAGAAATCAAAGCCTTCCTAAAATTCAATGAAAATGAATCTGCAACCTATCAAGACTTGTGGGACACGATGAAAGCAGTCTTAAGAGGAAAATTCATAACGCTAGATGCCTATATGAAAAACCTTGAGAAATCCCATACTAAAGACCTAACAGCGCAGCTGAAAGCCTTAGAACAATTAGAAGCAACTCACCTAGAAGGAGTAGACAGCAGGAAATAATCAAACTAACAGCTGAAATCAATACAATTGAAACAAAAAGAACAATACAAAGAATCAACGAATCTAAGAGTTGGTTCTTTGAGAAAGTTAACAAGATAGATAAGCCCTTAGCCAAACTAATCCAAAAACAGAGAGAGAGTGTCCAAATCAACAAAATCAGAAATGAAAAGGGGGACATAACAACAGACCCCCAGGAAATACAGAGAATTATCAG